>CAJVPT010005091.1:0-12611 GCA_910592055.1 Acaulospora colombiana | reverse complement strand
TTTGAGTTTTGACTGGTTTACTTGTTGAGATTACTATATTGCCAGGTTCCTTCTAATGTCTAGAAAGGTGTAAATCTACATTGGTCTGGTTGAAAGCTAGGAGAGTTGATGTTGGGTCCCTTAGTCTTACTGTGATTCAGATTTACTTTTGTTTTTCCTTTCCTTCAAAAGTTGATGGATAAAGTACTAATGTTATTATTATATACTCTTCTCCTGGTGACTTGTTTATAGAGCTTTATATGTTGCTCCAAGTGGGGTAATGTAGTTGTGTTTTTTTTTACTGTGTTTGCTGAGCTTAAATTGTGTTATTCTTTTTCTCTAAATAATTATCAAAAAAGGAAATTTTTTGAAAAAATAGTGGATCAGTGGAAAGAGTTTTTTTTAGGTAATCTTTTGAAAGTTGATCCTTATATATATGTGTGTTTATACTATCTATTTATGTGTTTTGATATTAAAGAATTGAAAATCTATATGTTAAGCTGTTTAGACCTTGGAAAGCTTTAATATCTTTCTGAATTTTGGAGAACTTGAGATTATTTAATTTATCAAACTAATTTATTTCTTTTTAAGATTTCTTATAGTATTAAGAAAGGTGTTAATCTGTGCTGGCCTGGTTGCAAACTTTGTAAAGTTGATATTGGCTCTATTTTTTTTACTATGAATTGATTACTATTTGTTTGTTTTCTTTCCTGTGAAATAAGAAAGTAAAGCAAATGATAGATATATATAGAAGTTTTCAACTACTAGCTAGTTTGAAGTGTTTAATACAATATTATTTTATATTTAATTATCTTTTATTTTGTGTTATTGTTTCAAGAGTATATTTCTTATATTTAATATTATTTCTTTCTTTTGAGTAATTGCTTAAAAATAAAATTATAAAAATCTGTATATTTTTATAAAATACTTATATTTTTTCTTTTTATTTCTATATAAATATATTTATGTATTTTTTTTTTGTTAATGTTAGCTTATTTTTGCATCAATTCAGAAGTTTTATTATAATCAAGATAAATCCTAGGGACAACTAAAATGAGTAATTACCCATACTATTTAAAAATTTACAGATCAACAAATAGTACAATGAGTATCTATTTATGTCACACCCAATTATAATAGGATAACTATATAACTGTCTAATATAAGATTGTCTTTTAATTATAACTAAGCTATATAGGATCTGTTAAGTTTATATATTTAATCTAATAAAATAATTACATTAATTTTAAATCTATTTCTCTTTGAAATAATATTTTCTAGAGTTGTAGTTTACTGGATAACTTGTTACTATTCCTATTGAAAATCCAATATATCAAAAATTAGGTCTAAGATATTCAATACCATTGATGTGAAGAATTTCTTATATAGAATCTTTATTTTCTTATTGATTTCATTAGTGCTTAATAATTTTCTATAAACTGTCTTGTTTTTGAATTTATTTTGTTACTTGATTAAGGCTCAGTCTTGTATTAAAGATATTATATCAATCAGTTTTTACCTTTATTTGAAACTTGTCTTGTATTTTCAGTATTATAGAGATTAAATTTTGTTTTGTTATAGATATATCTAATTATCTCTATAAGTAGTCAAGTCCTTTTTTTTATATCTTAGTATGATAATCAGTTCTGTATTAAAAATATCATATCATTTATATTGATCTTATTTGGAATCTATATTTATATCTTATTTTGTTTTGACTATAATAAGTAGAAGATTCTTCTTTTTACTTTTCTTATTAAGAACTAGTTTTGTATTAAGAACTTCATATTGCTCATACTAGTTTTATATAGAACCTTATATTATAACTTGTTTATTTTTATTATAGACATGATAAGCAGATGAATCCTCTTTATTGCCTTATTAGGGCATGTGACCAGAAAGCACTAATACTGTGCCATAGATCCACAGGTCTAAATATATTTATATTCTTTTAAATATATATATATTTTTTTTTTACATCAAAAAAACTCTTTTTACTAATCCTTTGATCACATACAAAAAAGATATTTACAAGAAGTTTTATACTTCTTGACTAATAAAATCTTGCTACTTTCCTAAACCAACTTGTGAATAACATCTTCAAAAGCCACTCTACAACTCACACTATCTCTTATTATATATTGCTACAAAATATTTATCTTTTAGTGGTTATAAAGACAAAACTTATCCTTCTTATCAATAGCAAGAAAGTTTTGAAAAGAAATAAATCTGGCTTTCTCTGTCTTCTTTTGTCTATTAAAGAAGCAATACAAAACTTTATTTATAATAAGAGACTTTTTGAAAGACAATCTTATTACTCTTTATTACTCTTGCAGCTCTAATTAATGATGGGTCTCTAAAGTATTTAGTATATAAAATTTCACAGATCACTTATGTCTTTTTTTGAGGGACAAAATTCATGACTCTTTACTTTAATAGGAACAAAAGTCAGGAAATATTATAAATCAATGATTTAAATAATAGAGAACAATTGTAGATAGTTTTTTTATAGTTATTAATTTAAAAATTTTAATGTTTTCTAGTGAGGGACATTTGACTTATGTCCCTGCCTCCCTCTTTAGGGTCCCATCTTTAGCTCTAATAGTACTTTTTTACAGTTTTTTTTAAGGAATCTTGCCTACATTAGCTTGATCCAAAATTTTAAGTAGCACAAAGTTTCTTATATAATAATTGAATAATAAAAACATGTCAGTAAACAAGATGTAATCAGACTTCTATTAATCATTTCATGTATTTAAATATATTTTCTCATATTCATAAAAATCTGGAATTCATCATAAATTATATAGCTATGATATAGGTAAGTATAAAATATAAATACATATAATATTATTGGCTATATAAAAAAAACAAAGCTGGATTAAAACACATTGAATAGAAAATATCAATCTTTCTATTTTTCTTTTTCTTCTCCAATAAACTTAAACAATAAAAAAAGATTATATAGAATAGAATTCTTTAAAAGAGTTTTGGATATCTATTATTTTTTTTCTGGAAACACGTCTGTTATACTGAAAAACAATAAAGTATATTTTCAAAAACAGTACTAAACATCTTTTTTTTTAATTTTTTGATTAAGTGCTAGTAAAGATTAAGGCTTTATAGGAGAAATCCTTAACATTAATAGTGTTATGTTCTTCAGATAAATTTTTGATATATTAGTTCTCTCTTTTTAGAATAACAATAAGTCACTTGATGAATCAAGATCTGAACTATTGACAAAGATCTAGTAGGATTAAAATTCTAGAAAATGCCTAAATATAGAATAGAAAAATAATATAGATTGATCTTTATTCTTCTTATTATTTTAATATTTATTATTATAAATAGTCAATTTATACTAATCATATAATTATCTTATCCTAGTTGGAAAAATATATATATATATATTTTTTTTTGAAGTGCTAACTCATTCCTATGTCAGTTCTGAAATTTTATTAGAGTCAAGATGAGTCCTAGGAACAATCAGGATGAGTAATTATCCATACTATCTAAGAATTTACAGATCAACAAATAGTACAAGGGATATCTATTTATGTCTCACCCAACTAGAATGGAGTAACTATGTGACCATCTAGTGTAGGACTACTTTATTAATTCTAATTCAATTAAGAATTTTGGAAGGTCTTATATATTTAATTTTAATGAAGTGATTCACCAGATTACCTTTTATACTTGGAAATGACACTTCTTAGAACTATAGTTCACCAAATAACTTGTTGTTATCCCCAATATTTAAGGAAGCTAATGTGTCAGGAATTTACCTAAGATATCTGACACCACTGATATTGAGGATTTCTTATATGGGGTCTCCTATTAACTCTGTTAGTACTTCAAGATTTTTTCTTTGGGGTTCACATATCTGGTACCTATCTTGTTACTTGATTAGAACTCAGTTTTTGTATGAAGGACATCAATCCCTCAATTGTTAGCCATGATTTTTTTTTTTTGGAACCTGTTTTTGTGTCTTCAGCATTATACTAGATTAAATATTTTTCTTGGATATATATGGGTATGTCTTGATCCTTCTATAAGTAATCAGGTCCTTTTTCTTCTATATTAGGGATGATCAATTCGTGTATTTTTGAGACCTTTATATCACTATTTTGACCATATTTTTGTGAAACCTCATATTGTGTCTTGTCTTGTTATAGCTATGATAGGTAGATGGGATCCTTTTTTACTTCCTGTTTGGATACCTGAAGCTAGTTATATGTGAAAGACTCATATTACTTATACTAGTCTTATATAGAACCTTATATTGATTTATCATTCTTACTATAGGCATGATGAGCAAACGAGTTCTCCTTATGGCCTTGTTGGGATACTTGATTATTATCATGGGGTATATAAAATCTTTGTACCACCTTGTGGCTTAATTTTTACTTGGTCTTCATGTAATATTAAACTTTGGATCTTGTAATTGTAACTTGGTAGCACTACCACTGTACTATGGATTTACTGATCTATCCTGATTGAAAAAATATAAATAGTTAATTCTTTATATTATTTATTGATCTGTAAATTCTTAGATAATATAGATAATTATTCATTTCAGTTGTTCCTAGACTTTTTATTTTATTAAAATATATAGTACCAGGATATAAAAATAAGTTAATATTTTTTTTAAAAAGAATCTTTTTTTTATTAGTATTTTTTCTTTTTTTTTTTTATAGTTTTTTAAAGTCAATTTCTAAAAAAATAATAAGTAATAATAAGAAAGTTAGTATGAGATTTAATTTAGCTATTAAATAATTGTTCTATATATTCTTATCAATTTTTTTAAAAATTAATAAACTAACCTAATTATTGAATTATTTATTAAATAGAAATAACTTTATACTATACTTCAGATAATTAAATTGATAAAAAACATAAAAAATTTTTTTCAAATTGAAAATAGCAAAATATTTTTAAAAAAATAAGAAAAATAGTTTAATTGAGAAATATATTATATTAAAAAAATATAAAAAAACTATATTATTATTTAAAAACAATAGTTTAATATATGATTGCTTTCAAAAGTTTAAATTCACTTACTATGTTTTTATTATAAATTTCAATTTTGACAATTTTTAAATTATTAATTATACAATTAAAAATTATAAATTTATATATATTATATATTGATACTTATTCTATTTTTAATATTTTTTTTAAAAAATTTTTATTAATAGATTTTAAAATTTTATTATTATTAAATATCTTTATTTTTTTATTAATTATTATATAATTTACAATATCAGTCGATCAAAATTCTCTAAAAGTAAAAATTTGATAAAGAAGGAAATTTTTTAACAATAATAAAACTTTAAAAATTATATATAAAAAATTTTTTTAAAAAAATATAATAAATAAAACTAGTATTAAGATATAATATATATAAATTTTATGATTTTTGATTGTATAATTAAGGGTTTAAAAATTGTTAAAGTTGAAATTTATAACAAAAACATAGTAAGTGAATCAAATTTTTGGAAACAACTGTATATGGATTAGCTACTTGATTAGGAAGTTAAAAAAATAAGAGAAGAATAAATATTTTAATTTCTATATAATATAGATAAAGATTTTATTTCAAAATAGTTTTAACCATAATTAAAAATCTCTCAAGAAAATAGTTATAATAGCTTATAAAAATTCAAAAAAAAAAATTATATAAAATAGAAATTAAAATACTCTATAATAAAGTTTAACTAAGATAAATAATAAAAACTATAAATAGTAATATAAAATAAAAAAAATCAAATAACTTAAAAAAAAACAAAAAAAAGTAAAATATAAAACAATAGCAGAATATTTTATTTGTTAAAATATTAATAATATATAGTAAATTAATTTTTAAAAATATCTTAAATATTCAAAAGATATAATATAAGACAATAATTATATTATAAAAAAAGATATAGAAAATATATATACAATATTATATCTTAATATAAGAAAATTCATTAAAAGAATATAAAAACTGAAGATTCTTGAAAAAAAAGTTTAGTTCAAACTCTTTCTACTGATCCTCTAACCATACACAAAAAAGATGTTTGCAAGAAGTTTTATACTTTTTTGCTAATAAAGTCTTTATACTTTCATTAAAACAACTTGAAGCTTATCTTCATGTATCTCTTCTACCCTTCCTTACTTGTTTATAAACTCCTTTGAATAAAAACTTGAGCCTTTAGTAGCCTGAAAAAACTCAAGTATGTATTTCCTCTACTAAGGGCAAGAAGGTTCTAGGAAGTAAAAGGACTGACAAGTGGAGTGTCACCTTACAGAACTGGAAGCAACAAGATATAGAGGTTCTATTGATAGGGAAAGGCTTATTTTCTACCTTTTCATATATTGTCTTATACCCTCTTAAAGTGTTTACTATTTTTTATGGTTTTCTTGAGGAATTTTGCCTACCTCAATTTGACCCTGAATTTTTGCTAACACAACCTCACCTGGCATTTGATTGGTTGACACAAAACATGTCAGTAGCTGAATGTAAACAAGCTCCTATTGGTCACTTCACATGTTCTGATGATATCATTAGTAATTGAAAGAGAAATCAAGGATACGAACTCCTCCACTTCTCCAAATAAAGTTTAACTGAAGCAAAGAAATCATAAGGCCATTAGGATGGGCAATAAATTCTCTAGGTGATGAAAATGTGATTATTTGTTCAAGCCGAGGCCTTCAACTTTTTATCATCCCAGTCAGGCAAAGTACACGAAGAAGGTTATTTTCTTATCCCGGTCAAGCTGTAAGATCAAAAAGCAGAGAAATATAAAATACTACCCTTCTCTAGAATTGAGAATGCATTTCCTCAGATGTTGAGTAATAATATCACAATCAAGATGAACACCAGTAAAATTCCTTTAACTAGGCATGACTGCTGGAAGATATTGGGAGTTATTCAATAAGACTGAAAAACTATATAAGAACCTAGGATCCACCATTAGTCGTCTTCTTCTACACGGGTGGATACAAAATCAAGATCAAAAGAAAGAAAGCATTGAGCAAGACACTGGATCCGAGTAGACAATAAGTACCTCAAACGGTTGCAAGAGAATAATCAAGAACACAGATGGATAAGTTCCTCAGATGGTTAGGAAGAAGAAGAATATCTCAGAAGAGTTGACTCCTAATGAGAAGAGGTTTTTAGCAGAGGCCCTTTGGAGGATATGAAGAATTTTAATTTTCTTTTTTCTTTTTATTTTCATATAGTGCACTTGCATATTTTTAAATATACCCTTTCCTTTTATTTTTCCTTTCACCTTTTGTAGTTTCTCAAATTTAGTTCCTTGAAGAATAATAAGTAGTGACAATCTGCTGGCAATGATGGATAAGTTAAGAGGATCTTCATCCAAAACTTAGTTCAGAGTGAAATATTGTCCCCAAGGTTACACTTAGAGGCTAAAGCTCTTTTGAGAATTGTAAGCCATTGATGAATATGTTAGTACAAGTCTTTTAGTTTAACCATGATGCAATTGCCCTATGTATCTTTATCAGTTTTCTTAATAATTAATAAATATACAGTACTGGCCTGACCACGGGTATAAAAAAAAAAAAAAATGAATATAAGAACTGAAAATCTCAAGTCACTGATCCACCATTTCTTAAAAAAAATTTTTTTTTGATAATTTCTTTGAAAAAAAGAAGTCAGTTCAAAATATTATACAGTTAAATATTAAACAACAAATACAATACTCAGCAACACTTCATAAGACTTCTTTAGAAACTAAAGAAACTTTGAAAAACAATATTTGATTCTTTTTTTCTCAGTTTTATCTTTATTTGAGAAAAAAATCATATCATCAAACTGATTCATAGTAAACTTTGAAGAGTCCAATATCAACTTTTCAAGTTTCTAACCAGGCCAGTATTGGTTTACACCTTTATAAACACTAGAAAGAATTTTATAAATAATAGTTTCTACTGATAAATCAGAAAAAACTCAAAGTCTATAAAGCCTAGAAGAATATCAAAGACTCTCAAGAACTAAACAGTAGAGTATCCTAATTTTACAATCACTTTTAACTAAACATTAAAACAAGTTATATGAATATGTATGTATAAAAAGAATAAAAAATAAACAATATAACAAAGTTCATTAAAAATCCACACATAAATGAACTAACTTATCACTACAAAAACAGATTAACAATAATCAATTAATAAATAAACAGAATTAAATAGTAAGGATTATTTATTATTTGTGATAAACAAGGATTAACCTAGTAAACAAATTAGTCAACCCTATAAAAACTTTACAAAATAATGTAAACAAATAAGAATAAACAAGATATAATAAATCAACAATTTATTCTCAACCTTATATAATATTCAAAATGACCAAAATACAAAGAATTATATAAATTGCAAAAAAAAAGAGCTCCATATTCTCAATACAATAATTAAAATAGTAGATAAACATAATCCAAAAAAAGAAACATAAGCTACATAAATAATTTTCAATACTTTCTTTGCACAAGACAACATCTTTAATCAAATTCCAGGACCAATAGAATATTTGATACTAGATAGTATCTTAGTCAAAACCCTGAATATAGATTCAATTACATTCATTAAAGCCTAAAGTTCTTAAACAATATATTTTTTATTTATGAACCCAAGGTCAAGGGAAAAAAAAAGGATCTTTTAGTACCTTTTTTGAAAGAAAAATTCACATATATTCTTAAATAAAATATTTTTACAATCCTTATTCCTTTTATATCTCAAAAACTTTGCAAGAAAAATAAGAGTTCAATAACTTCAAGATAATAAACCATACTCAAATTGAGAATCTATTTTGAAAGAAGACATGAATATTCAACCAATAATAACAATCAAAACTCTAAATAATATAGAAATTGAAATAGATAATAAGAAATTAAAAGACAAATTTTAAATGAAAAATATTCAGAAAAGAATTGAAAAAAAAAATATAGCTAAAGAAATCTTCTATAATATACAAAACAGATTCAAGTTAACCAGTATCAATCTATTTTATATTTCAGAAAAAGGAAATATAAATTAGAAATATTTATATTTAGTATATCAGAAGAGATAGAAAATGAGAAAACAATTTATATTCAAGAAACATTTAGTTTATCTAAAGATATGCAACTATTTAAAAAAGATTTTTCCAATAGCAATGTATGAATAACCTTTAACTTTAACAAAATATAAAATATATTATAGTATATAAAAAAAATCAACAAAAAAAAAGAAAAAAACTTTATCCTAATCCTTATACAAACAAACAAATAGAAAAATTCAAACTCACCATCAAAAAAGAAATTCTTTTGACAAGAAACTGAGAAAAAAAATAAAACAATAGTTGCTATATTAATAGATTTAGATTATACACTAGTCAAAAAAAAATTATTCAGTATACTGCCACTCATGCAATATTTGGCAAAAAATACTACCACTTATATAACAATCAGCAAAAAAAAATAACATAAATAAATCAGCAACTACAAAAATTGACATATTAACAATTTATCAACTATTAATCAAAACTATTCATTAAAAATTTGTCAAAAATTTGTCAACTATTCATCTACTATTCATCAACTATTCATCTACTATTCATCAACTATTCATCAACTATATTTGCAACTATTCATCAAAAATTCATTAACTATTTATTAACCATTCATTAACTATTCGTCAACTATTCATTAACTATTTGTTAACTATTCATTAACCATTTGTTAACTATTCATCAACTATTCGTCAACCATTCATCAACTATTTGTCAACTATTCATCAACTATTCATCAAAACTATTTATTAAAAATTCATTAATAATTCATTAAATTATTTATTTATACTTATCAATACACTCTTTCCTATAGATCCTTGACCACCACTTTCAAAGAAGCGTTCCCCCAAAACTCTATATTTTGGGAGTAACAAAACTTCAAAACTTTTCTTAAAAACACCTGCTTCAGTTAGCAGTAGTCATACTTTATCCTTCTTGTTTATCTCTCCTCTTCAAAAACCCTCTACCTAAGAAGTTAATAGCAAGAAAGCTTTTCTAGGAAGAAGAAACCAGATGAAAAAACACCCTCCCTCTCTTTCCTATAGAGGTCTCAAAGTCTAGGAAGAAGTATAGGTCAATAATTCCATGTTAGCCTAGGAAACTAATATCGATACCACAGGCAGAAACGGCTTCTCTCCCAGCGTGCAGCAGTTTTTCTTGGTATTTTGGGGAATTTTGCCTACCCCAGCTTGACCCTGAATTTTCTGTTATACCAGATTTTGAATAGATTGATTGGCTGAAAATTGGGATTGGTTGCTTTATGGTTAGCAGAAATGTAAACAAGGATACATGTAACATGGAATGTGAATGCATTTCATAAGCTTCATAAGAACTTAGGTCCATCATAAGTCATTGGTTAGTTATACAGATAGATAAATATCACATGGACTGTGATCTCCTCTCTCTTATTAACTCCAAAAGTGTCAAGGCTATGGATTGAGTACCTTCAAAGGCAAAGCTGAGTGGATGGGTAGTTGTTAGGTGTCCCTTCATTCCTTCTCCTATTTCATTTTCTTGTAAATATTTTTAATTTTTTTTCCTCGTTTTTCCCCCTTTTCTTTTACTTCTATTTTTTTCACATTGACTGGTCCTTGACTAGTATAAGTGACCCTTAGCACCAGATAGTATTAAGTATCTTGGACAAGTCCTGGCAGATTAGGTGCCTTTAATGGGTGATAAAAAGCCAATCAGTGGATTAAAATCCTAGATAGTTCCAAACCAATGACAGTGGGCAACCAGCAATGTACCCTTAAGTGTATCTGATCAATCCCTTCTTTGTTATTAGAAGAGGGTATTTACACTAGGCGATCATGTATTTTTCTTATCCTAATTAGGTTAGACTTAGATCAAGTGTTATAAATAGATAGCCCTTTATACTATTTTCTCTCTAATGATCTGTAAATCCTCAGACAGTACAGGGAAATATTCATTCCAATTGTCCCTAAATATGATTTTCTATTAATAAAGTGATCAAAGAGATACAGGATGAGCCAGTATTTAAAAAAATTAAATTATTTATTAAAGATTTATTAACTATTCATTTAAAATTCAACAACTATTCATCAACAATAAAGTAAAAAAATTGATAAACTTATGTATGAAATTTTTTGAATTGAGGTTATATTTATAAATTATGAATAATATAAACTATAATATAATATATAATATGTCATTTATCAGTGACTCTTTCCCATAGATTCCTGACTATTACTTTCAAAGAAGCGTTTCTCCAAAACTTTATGTTTTGAGAGTAATAAAACTTCAAAACTCTTCCTAAAAACACCTGCTTCACTTGGCAGTAGTTATACTATATCCTTCTTATTTATATTTCCTCTTTATAAACCCCTACCTAAGAAGTTAATGACAAGAAAGCTTTTCTAGAAAGAAGAAACCAGATGAAAAAGTTATTCTTTCTCCCTTTTCTATGAAGGTCCCAGAGTCTAGAAAGAAGTTTGGACTAATAACTTCATACCAG
This sequence comes from Acaulospora colombiana, assembly GCA_910592055.1. Taxonomy (NCBI): domain Eukaryota; kingdom Fungi; phylum Glomeromycota; class Glomeromycetes; order Diversisporales; family Acaulosporaceae; genus Acaulospora; species Acaulospora colombiana. The sequence continues at coordinate 1,104 of CAJVPT010005091.1, read as the reverse complement.
CCAGTAGGCAGACATCAATACCATAGGTTGTTTTTCAATATGTAGCAGTTTTTTGATTTTTCTGGGGAATTTTGCCTATCCTAACTTGACCCTGAATTTTCTGTCACACCAGATTCTGAACGGATTGATTGGCTAAAGTTTGGAATTGGTTGCTTCACAGTTAGCAGAAATATAAACAAGGATACATGTGACATGGGACATGAATGCATTTTCTAAGCTCCATAAGAACCTTAGATCCATCATAAATTATCGACTAGTTGTGTGAGTAAATATACATCACATGGACTGTAATCTCCTCTCTCTCATTAACTCTGAAAGTGTCAAGGCTATGGATTGAGTACCTTCAGAGGCAAAGTTGGGTGAATGAATAGTTATTAGGTGTCCCTTCATTCCTTTCTCTATTTCATTTTCTTGTAAATATTTTCAATCTTTTCCCTTTGTTTTAATTTTTTCTTTTAATACTAACTAGTTACAAGACTAATACAAGAGATCTTTAACATCGAATAGTGTTGAGACTCTTGTGCAAGTCCTTTCTTAACACTATAAGGGATCTAAAAATCAACTAAGTCCACTCGATAAATCAAGTTACTCTAGTTACTCAAAGGCCCAGAAGGATATCAAAGCTCTCTAAAGACAAGACAGTTTAAACGTACATACATATATAAACAACATACCTATTCCTTTTCTTGTCACGCAAATACGAACATGTAAAAACTAGACAGGCAAAACAAGTATATACATAAAAGTGACAAACAAAACACGCATGTACACGTACAACTTGTTATCTAAACAAGTTGATCGACACTCCACACAAGTATGACAACAACTCTCAAAAGTAGGATAGGATCATCAATATAAACAAATAAACATATCTAAACAATAAACAAAGTTTTTCTGTATTACCTAATCAAATATATAAACAACAACAACAATCTTAGAAAGGTTTATCCATGACCTAAAAATAGACTATCAATAAATACAAAAAGCATTCACGTGATTTATCAATAGATTCGAGCCAGTAAACATAAATAGAGCACAACGTATATTACAAATAGTCAATAAGAGAGAAGAGGATATAGTAAATACTCTAGTTAACCTCTCAAG
>CAJVPT010005090.1:0-12612 GCA_910592055.1 Acaulospora colombiana | reverse complement strand
AAAGAGAAACACATGGTTCAACTTATGTGACCAGAAACAATGGAACATTATAGTAACAACAGAAACAAATGGATCACATTAACACTCCAAACATTGGAAAAATCCAAACTTTCAAATAATCTGGTCTCACAAAGAGACACAAATCTTAGATCACAGTCTGAATATTATAATCAAGAAAGACATTGCACAGAGAATATACAAATATAAAACCTTCAATGGCAGACTGATAACCACAGACTTTGCTTTTTCAAGAAAAATAAAATTGAGATTAATAGGCATCTACTTCCCAGCACAAGACTTATCGAAAGAACAAATATGCATAACACACACACTTAAATAATAGATCAATGAGACAATAGTATAGGACTGGCATATCATAGTTATGGGTGACCTGAATAGTATACCCAATCCTAGCATGGACAAATCAAGTGACAAAAAACTCATCTGTACCTACAATCCATCAGGAAAACAAATTGAAGCCCTTATCGACAATGGTTTTATAGATATATACCACATCCACAACCCTTTAAAAAGAGAATATACTTGGCAAGGTCAAGGAAGCCATAGTAAACTAGATCAAATCTGGATTAATCCCAAAGCAATGTGGTATACACACAAAGCCAACATCATAGATATGCTTGACCCTTTAATCACTAGTGACCACAAACCAATGATCACAGAACTTGAGATATGGGAGTTAGATACATCCAAAACTATATCTATACATAAACCAAACATCAGGTACAATTGGACCCACACCAACGACAAACAATAGGAGAAATTTTCCCAAACAGTGGAATCAACAATGAGCAATTCACTCTCAGTCCCCATATCGATTGATAAAAGATGGAATTCCTTCAACTCCCAACTCTTGTATGCAGCGAAAAAACACATCCAAAAAACATTAACATCAGAAAAAACATCTCCAGAAAGCAGACAATGAATCAGATGCCCCCGTACTTCATCTACAATTATTCTTGACAACTCTAAAGCAACTCCACAACAAGAATCAAGAGGACAACACTGAGGTGAAATGTGATATACCAATATATATTCAAAAACACTTCCCTGACATCACCATAGAATTATATCAAGCCAAAAAAGCATCAAAGAATTTCTACTATACAAAATGGACACAGATTATCCAGTCATATATCAAAGCTCACAAAACTGTCAGCAAATACATCACAAAATGCAAAGAAGCTAAAGCTATAGCTCAAAGAATAGCAAGCCGACAGGCTTTTCTAGAAAGTAACAAAAAAGCTATGATTAATAGCATTCTAGATAGACCAACACAACACATCCATCTGGACAAAATCATTCAACAAAAAGAGGACATACAAATTATTATAGAACCTAACAAAATCAAAGAAACAGTCAGACAACATTTCTTCAACTGGACACTACCTAGAAACATAGCACTACTAGCAAATCACCTATATTGGCAACAAGAATACGAAGCTAAAACTCATATTAAGAGTAGCTGGTATGCAGATGTCCTTACAGAGATTATAATTGAGGAACTAACAGTAACAATTAACAACGAAGTAACAAATCAACACTAGGAAGGAATCAAATCCCATATAGCACCTACAAACATCTCAAGAAAAATACTATAGAAGAACTGAGAGGAATCTTCAATAATATTCTATGACAAGGTACAACACCTAAAAAATGGAGCAAAGGAACCATATACCCAATACCCAAACCCAAAGACTGGGAAAACAATCTCGATAGAACAAGACCAATCACTCTCTTAAATGCTGGAAGGAAAATCTTCACCAAGATCATAACAGACCGCCTCGCTAAAGTCTTCAAAGACCACCCAATACTGACAAATCTAAACTGGATAGCATTACCAGGAAACAGTATACAAGATCCTATACACATTCTGAGTAGTATCATAGAACATGCCAAAGAAACAAATCAAGAAGCCTGGATCTTCAGTCAAGACATGTCCAAAGCATATAATTCAGTAAATATCACAATACTAAAAAAAGCACTACAGCAGATAAAAATTCCAGAAAAAATAATACAAATTCTTGACAACATCTTCAAAGATAGGCAAAACATAGTCCTTACATGTCATGGCCTTACCAATCTATATGCAGTTAAGGATGGTATAGACCAAGGCGACACCATATCTCCACTACTATGACACATTTTCTATGACTCTCTTCTTGCAAGAATCAACAAGGAACATACAGAATACTTACTCGCAATCAAGACTTGTGAACACCTAGATCAAGGTTGATCTTCAAGATCTATAAATATTGCAGCCAGCGCATATATGGATGACACTACATGGATCACAACCAACAAAGCTGCATTCCAAAGAATAATAAACACTGCAAACAATTCTTCTATATCAACAACATCAAAGTAAATCCACAAAAATCCCAGCTTCTAATAATCAATGGCAAAGAAAATAACTACATACAAGGAGTATAGATGAATGATCAAAGAATCCCAGGTTGCAGAAGAGATACTCCAGTCAGAATTCTTGGAGTATGATATAATAGCTCTGGGAGAAAAGACTATCAAAAAGTCTTGATCAAACAAAAAATTCAGAAAACACGAACACTTCTAGGAATAAAGAGAATTACTGACAAGCAAATACAATAAATAATCAATCATATCCTCATGCCTAGTCTAGAATATCTGTGCAATGACATTGTTCTTACTAGAGATACCTGTAACAAAATGATAAGCAAGTTAGCAATCACCTTCAAACATAAACTAGACCTTGCAAACACGGTTCCTAATAGTATATTATACAACAAATTTGAGTACAATCTAATGCACTTATGGGACAGACAACTTCTACTCCATGCTACAAACTGGATCTCACGAATCAATCAAAACAACATCACAGGAAAAATGGCCAGGAAAAGACTACAATTGTTACAAAACATATACTGGTTCACAAAAATGATAATAAGTCACTTCCACTCATCCCTGCTACCACAAGGAAGAAACCTTATCCACGATATCATATGGCTACTAAGAACACATGGATTCTCCTTTCAGAATACACTAAATGGAAGATATATCACAATCGCTAAAATAGACACTCCTATCGAGGAAATCACAAACAAAAGTTTTTATAACCAATACAGGAAAAACTTAAAGAAGCACAATATTCTCTTCATCAGCCAAATGCTAAACAGTAGAAGGGAAAAAACATTGCATTGGTACCAAGTAATTAGACTCAATTATCAAACAATACAAGGACATACCCCAGTCTGGTACCATATACTTAGAAACAGAATACAAGAATGGATCACAAACAATCAGTTGCAACAACCTTCAATCAATCTATTCCTACAATGTTGTCAATCTACAAATCAAAATACAGCTTGCCCACATTGGATCAGCATGGAACTAAACAATCAGACAATTCTGGGAAGAAAACAGAAAAGATTAAATAACCACTTAACAAAATATAGACACTATAATAGAATGAATAACCAATCACCTTTAATTGAATACATGGGCTACAACATTAATGACCATAGTTAAAACAATTACCCATGTACCTTCTTAGCTAGCTACCAAAGCTCAATTAACATTCCTGTTCACTTTAGCAGAGTTATCACTAGTGATACAACTAATACAGAGGGTAGCACATTCAGGTACAAAGTATTCCTAGACTCTATCCACATTACTCTCAATGTACTATACACCCCCAGCGCAATCATCATCCATGATCAGGTAGAAGTTATCATCTCAACAACACAGAACTTAAACAATTTTCTTAGAAAACTCTTTATTATAGAGGATCATATACTTGAGAAACTATCTAACCTAGCCGCAAAAATACAAAATTATATAATTTTTGATATATATACTGATGGATCTCTCAAAGAACTCAATGACAAATGGCTTATGGGTATAGGTATAAAAATTATCATAAGCGAAGGAGAAGAGTTCACCTTCCAAGGACAAACAACACAACACCCATCATCTACCAGAGCAAAGATCATGGCAATACTTATCGCTCTTAGCATCTTATCAAACTTTACCATGTCAACATATTTACAGACAGCCATGTCACCATAAATAGTATCAACAACATTGCACAGTCAACATCAAACAAAGCACTAAAAAAACAAAAGAACTTCAATCTACTATAACAAACTCAAGATATACTAAAGAAAAAGAGCATTAAACTAAAGTTAATCAAAGTGAAGGCACACTCAGGAATCGAATACAATAAAGCAGCAGATAAACTTGCAAGAATAGATCAAATATATGGCATAGTCCCAAACAGTAAACTAATATACACAAACACAACAATGAACCTACTACTCACCCTCATACCCCAATGAGACCAAGAAACCATAGATATACCTATCGAAATAATGATTCAATATATCACAAATACAGTTTATTTAGTAAAATGGAGACTTTTAAATCGTACTAGAATCAATTTTGATAACCATATTATAAGGGAAATCTATTGACCCATGATAGTACTCAATCTACAACCCACAAAAATGAGCAATAACTTTACCAGCTGGCAAGATCAATACCAAAGAAGATTTAGATTCCAACTATGGAACAAAGAACTTTCCACAAAAGCGAAACTATACCACAGACTCCCCAAACTGTACAAAGATAACAAATATATAAACTGTGGTCAGAGAGAATCTAACATACACCCCTTCATCTGCCAGACACTCAGACACTCTACAGACAACTTCATCATCAATACTATAACAAACACTATCACTAAATTCAGTGAACACGACAAAATCAAAGAAGTTCTCAAACAGTACTCAAACAATATTGCACTATATTACAAGTGATATCTAGAGATCGCCATCCGGGGAGGCATCTTAAAAGAAATAACCAAAATCCTAAGCAAACTGATCCCCAATCAAAATATAAAGAAAACATATATCCAGGAAATCACCAAAAAAATCATATGCTACCTACAACAAATATGGCAAAACAAATGCAAAGGTTTCTAAATATGGAAAAAACAGAAAGGCATTATAAGAGTCACAAAAAAACTGCACAAATACAGCTCTACTCACCTAGACCCATGATTTGAGGAAAGAGAGAAACACATCAAAAATCAATTCATCCACCTAGTTAATTAACACATCTATAGAAGTATTTAATCAATCACAACCCCTTATCACTCATTAGAAATTTTATTTAGTGCTAGTCTAGCCTTTGCAGGTTAGTTCCCCTTACAGAATGGCAACAAGCCACGGGTAGGTTAACCCCTTATCAAGCTTTATTTGGTAAACAAAAGTAGCTAGAACATAGACATATATAATTTTCTACTAAATTCAAATAAAGCAAGGCTGAGCCAGCAATTTAAAAAAATAAAAAATAAAAAATAAAAATAAAATAAAACACATATACCTAGTTTAATAAAGGATTTTTTTTAAAAAAAAAATAAACTATTTAAATATTTATATATTATATACATATACTATTTTATAAGATCAATTATTGTTTATTTTAAATTTTTAAAAATTTAAAAAGTTTTAATATTATTTAAACTTTAATAACTTTTTTTTTTTTATAAACAACAACTGATATTAGATGTGAACACTTTATTGATAATTAAATCTTAAGCATTACATCAATCATCTTATACATATATATGCAGATTAATGATAATCTATCATGGCTTGTTTTAGGTAAACCTGCTTGAAACCTTCCTATAGGTGGGTACACCTGACTAGGAGCCGGATAGTTGATAACAGTTATCAATATTGATATTGATATAGTTAGCTAATTTTGTTAATAAGGGGCTACTATGCTAACTTATACACTAGTGTCAAATCCTCAAGTATTATTTTTAACTATCCAGATACCCTAATACTTTTCACTTGAACCTCGGAAGGGATTTCTATCTTCTTTGTCACTACCTGCGGTATCACAGACAAGTTCTGTTTGACAGATCCTTTATTTAAGCAAGCACCAGATTGGGATATTCCAAGTTAGAATGGTCAGATTCCAGAGTCTGCTGGTATAGTTTGGGATTAGTGTTATGTTCAGATGATTACCACAGTTCTAAAAGTGGATCCTGGGGTTTGTATCCTGTCCAGTTCAGGGGGATTAGGTCGGGTGTAATTTATGTAATCAGACCAGAGACTTTTCTTTATACAATCCTCATGGTAGATCCTTTTCAGCCCTGTGATCAATAGGGAGATCAGAAGTCCCATCTTCGTGCAACCTGATTATTTTTCTCACGTGGCCCTTGTATGGTATTGAACTCTGGACTTTGTAATTGTGAACTGGGAGCACTACCACTGTGCTATAGACCCACAGGTCATAAACTTTAATGACTTTAAATATTTTATTTATTAATTAAATATATACATTAATTTTAAGAATTTTTACAATTTTAAAAAAGATGTTAATTAATATTAATTTGATAATAAGCTTAATAAAGTTAATTTTAATTACTTTTTTTTTAATTGTAAATAAATTTATATAGTTTTTTTAAAAATAATAATAATAATAAAAGTCAGTATTAAAATAAAAACTTTTTCTACTGATCCTCTGACCACATATAAAAAAGATGTTTGCAAGAAGTTTTATACTTCTTTGCAATAAAGTCTTTACACTTTTATTAAAACAACTTGAAGCTTGTCTTTATGTATCTCTCTTACCCTCTCTTACTATACTTGTTTATAAACTCCTTTAAACAAAAATTTGAGTCTCTAATGGCTTGAAAAGACTCAAGCATATACTTTCTCTACCAAGGGCAAGAAGATTCTAGGAAGTAAAAGGACTGACAAGTGAAGTATTACCTTACAGAGCTAGAAATGACAAGAAATAAAGGTTCTGTTTGCAAGAGAAGGCTTATTATTCACCTTCTCACATACTGTCTTATACTCTCTTAAAGTGTTTACTGTTTTTCACAGTATTCTTGATGGATTTTGCCTATTTCAGTTTGACCTTGAATTTATGATAGCACAATATCACTTGGTATCTGATTGGTTGACATAAAACATGTTAATAACTAAATATTAACAAGTATCTATTGGTTATCTCATATGTTCTGGTGATATTATTGGTGATAGAAAGAGTTAATTGGTGCCCCATATCCACCCCACTCCTTCAATTGGATTAACCTACAGATCAAGTATAATAAAACCAATAAGATATAAGTAGCAAATCCCCAGGTGATGAAAAAGCAAATATTTGTTCAAGCTGAGATCTTTTACTTTTATCATTCTAGTCAGGCAAAATTTAAGATTAAGGTCTCCATTTTATTCCAGTCAGGCAAAATTTAAGATTAAGGTCTCCATTTTATTCCAGTCAGGCAATAAGACTGAACAGTCTCTAGTCCATGCTAAGCTTCAATCCTTTGATTATAGTTGAGAATGCATTTCCTCAGAAGTTGTTGAAGGATATCACAATCGATGAGAATTCCACTACTTTTTTAATACACTCTCACCATTGTGAAGTAAAAAGATCTTTGAAAAATAACTATTTTGGGTAATGGAAGATATACACCAGTAAAATTTTTTAATTAGGTGTGGCTGCTGAAAAGTATCATATTAAAACAATATGACCCAATTTTTACTAGACCATATAAGAACCTGAGGTTCACCATAAGTCACCCATCTACTGCAGGTAAATAAATAATTATTGTCCAAAGAAGGTTGGGACAAAATGTGTCCTGAAAGTAAAGGCTCTCACTAGGCAATAGATCTCCTTAGATAGTACATGAGAAGAAAATCAAGATCAAGAATGGATAAGTTCCTTAGATGGTTAGAAAAAGAAAGGATATTCCAATTGGATATTTCTTATTAAGAAGAGGTCTTGAGAAGCAAGTCTTTGAAGAAAGCTGAAAATTTTTTTTTTCAATTTTTACTTTTTCATTTTCTTGTTGTTTATTTAAACATTTTTAGATATTTCCACCCTTTTTTCAATCTATCCTTTTGTAATTTTCTGTATTCCAGTGGCTTGGTTAAACATATGGCAGTAACAACCTGCTAGTAATAATGCAGTGAACTAGGAGATTCTTTATCCAAAGATACTGCAGAGTGAAATATTGTTTCCAAGGTCAAGCTTAGAGGTTATTAAGCTTATGATGAGTTAGTTAGATTAGAATAGTAGTTTAGCTATAATATGTATTATGCTACTCGAATGAAAATGTACTTATGTTTTCAATTGATTAATAAACTCATAATCTAGCCTGGCTACAAGTATACAAAAAAAAAAATAAAATAAAATAAAAGTCAGTATTAAAGTCATACTTTTTTTAATAATTTTTTTGAGTTAATTAATAAATTTTTTTAAGTGTAGAAGTTTGTTAGAACAAGATGTTCTTGTTTTTTGAATCACTTTTTCAAGAAAATTATCAAAAAAAAAATTTTTTTTTTTATAAAAAAAAGAATCAACTAAAAGTAATTTTAAAATTATTTTATTAAATAATTTAAAATAATTATATCTATAGTAATAACTTGTAGAAAGTGAGTTTACTGATTAAGAAATAAAATATTATTTCTTAAATTATATTTAAATAAATAGTTTTTAGTAATAAATAAGTTAATATATGAAAGTCAAATCAATCTATAAATAATAATAATAAAAATAATTTATAAAATAAAAACAAGCTATATTATCCTGACTGTGAATTAAAAAAATGATAATAATAATAAACTAATATATTTATTTATTAAAGTACAATTTAATAGTTCCATTAAATATTAATGCTATTATAATAGTCTATACTATTGTTTTATAAATAATTTGATAAGAATATTAGAGTCAAGTCTGTATTCTATTATTATTGTGATGATTAATATTAAAGTTTGAATAATCTTGCACTCAAGTTTTATAAGATATGTGTTTTTTTAAACTTCAATCTCCAATAATGTATTATTAAAGATCTCTTAATAATCATATATTAAATTTTTTGAAATATTCCTTAGATATTATTGTAGTTATTAAAATTATAGTTATGTATTTATTCAACTTTATTTTTATCTATAATTTATTAATACTAGTTATTATTCTTTGCTTGTCAATATTATTAGCCTTTTGTATTATCACATTAGCTTGTATTCAGAGGTATTGTATATAGTATTAACAAATTAAAATTAGTTCTAATATCAAAAAATAAATTAAGAATAAAGTTAAATTATAGAAGAAAAATAATATAAAAACTTGTTTTATTAATTACATAAAAATAATAATAAAATTTTTACCAATTATAATGAAAGGCTGAATAAATTACTTTTTATAATTCATTTTGATTGAAGTTTTTTGTATACTGACTTACCAATAGTCTATTGTAGAAATATACTGTATATATAATTTTAATATCAAATATGCAATATATATGGTGTATTAATTTTTTGTGTTTAAAAAAATTAAAACATGTGGAATTGATATTATAATATAAAATAAATAATTAGAAAATATTTTTTTTATGTTATATCGATAACTTTATCAAACAAATAAATATATTATATGTATAGTATATACACTTATCTGACAAAAGTATCTAACTATATGAAGATCACTACTCTGAGTACCAAACTTTATTTATAAATAATTTTAAATTTAATATATAAAAATATACCAAAATTTATTTTTTTTACATAGTACAAACTTTTTTTATTCAAAATAAAAAAAAATTAATGTTTAAAACTCACAAACTCACTGATATTAAACATAACAAAATTAATGACCTGTGGAAAGGTGGTCAAAGTGAGTGCAATATTAAAAATATTCTTAATTATTTAAAAATAATTATTCATAATATTATTGAAAAATATAAGACAAATTAATAAACTAGTGTTGTTTTTAGATCTGATAAACCATATAAATTGATAAAAAGAGATATTAAATATCTTATAAAAATTGTAAAAGAATATTGACAACAATTTTTGAATGAAATAACAAAAAAATTTAGTCAATAATTAACAATCTCAATAAGTTTTCATACTATTTAACATATTTTACATAATGAAGAATTATATGGTTGAATTAGAAAAAAAAAACCTTTAGTATTTGAAGAAAATTGCAAAAAAAAATTAAAATAATTTATTCTAAAAAAATTGGGATTTAGAATAGAATACAGTAATCTGGAATAATAAATTTCTTTTTTTATTTTTTCAAAATAACTCACATCATTGGGCTTGGTGATGTCCACATGAAAATATAATATAAATTATTTAATTCTAACAGTAAAATCAAGAAATCAATGTATAATAATATGAGGATGTTTTACAAAAAATAAGATTAAATCTTTGATTCAAGTTTCTAGTAAAATTATAAAATCTATATATATTGAAGTTTTAAAAAATAATATTTTATCTTTTATTGATAAATTAAATAATAATTTAAAATATGTTTTTCAAAATGATAATGTTTTAATTAATTAGGCAAAAATATTAAACTATTGATTAGAAAATAATTTGATAACAAGATCTGCACAATCACCAGATCTTAATCCAATTGAGCATTTATGAGATATTTTAGAAAAATAAACATCAAAAAAATCTTGCAGAATTAATGATTATTTTAGAAGAATAATAAAATCAAATTGAATTAGAAAATTTAGTAAAAAGTATACCAAGAAGAATTCAGGCTGTAATAGATAGTAATTAAAATCTAACAAAATATTAATGGTATTAATAAAAATTCAAACTTTTATGAACACATTAGTATAAATTTTATTAAAAATTATTTAGTAAATTTTTTAGTAATAATAAAACCAAAATCAACTTTGAATTTTAAAAATCATGATATCAACATGTGGTCGGATACTTTTGGCAGATGAGTGTATGTACTGTATACTGTATTTACTTTATTAAAATTTTAAATTCTTCAATTTTCTCACCCGGATTCCTGTAATACATGAATAAACGATATGAGGGTAGTTTCCCGCGCTACCCTCTCCTCTCCACTCAATTCCAATATATTACTTTACAGACATATGCTTTCGCGAAGGCATGTCAGAGAATTGTGTAAAAAACTTCTGTAAATTTACACATGGATGTTCACGCGTTAAACCTTATCCATTTTCAATGGTCCATGCTCTCTTATGTATTTAATCTATCATAACTCTTATCACAACGCATCACTCCACGCGAAGGCGTGACGCATTTGTTTCTCCTACCATAATTAATATTGATCCAAAGTGACTCACACATGCACCTTTGATGCTCTGATGGTTCACGCAATGGTCACAATGGTGCAGAGAACTCCGTTGGCACATTCAAGGTGATTTACCCAAACTGTTATGTCATAACCTCTCAGTGACCCACGCTAAGGTGCCACGCACTAACTCCTGATATCTGATGGGCCACGTGCCATTTCTAATACACAGATGATTGTAAACACATAATATACAGTAAGTACAGTATAATTATTTGAATATTTTGCTTTATTATTCAATTTTAAAGCTTTGACACTTTAATTCAACATTTATTTAAAATTTTGTGTTGTTATATTAATAAAAATTGTACATCACTTTTTTCGTTTTTCTTTTTTAACTTTTATTATACAAGATATACAGTACCTATGCATACAAGTAGGAAAGAATTTTTAGGGTATCCCTATACGTAATCTCGAATAATCTATATTTTAATTCACGTCGAGCAAAATATGTGCACGAATAAAATCCCTGAAGATTCTCTTTAAGAACTTTCTCATTCTGAATGGAATATATATTCTCGCGAAAAATCATTCGTACTAAGCATAGCGGAAAAATTCTCGAAAGAATCTTCAGGAATCTCACTTTGAGTGTATTCTCTCGGAGGACTATGCATGTTATGCATGAAGGAATACACGGAGTCCTCGAAAGAATCTCCTTTAGGAACTTCCTCATTTTGAGTGTATTCTCTCGGAGGACTATGCATGTTATGCATGAAGGAATACACGGAGTACTCGAAAAAATCTCCTTTAGGAACTTCCTCACTTTGAGTGTATTCTCGCGAAGGATTACCCATGTCATGTATGGCAGAATATGCGAAGGGGTCCTTGAAAGAATCTTTCTTATGAACTTCCTTATTTTGAGTGTATTCTCTCGGAGGGTCATGCATATTATTTCGTTTCTTGTTTCTTTCTTTACAGATCTGAAGCTGATAATGGATTATACGAGGAGGATGCTTGGGAAGATTTTGGTAATAATCGTTAATGTAAAGTTTCATGTTCTTTTTGTATTCCTCATTAAGTGGTTGCCATAATAGTTTCGCGAATCTCGATACTTCGCCATTTATAGGACGCTTAATCTTTTTCTTATCGAAAAGACTTTGCAAGGCGGATTGAAGGTTAATCCTAAAAATAATAAAAGCGTTTGTCGTTGTCTTTGGAAGGATAAAATTAACAAATGGCGGTAATAAAATATCATGGAGACAATTAGTATATAAGATGATAAAATGAATCGTTCCATCATCGCTATGCGTAAACTCGAGTAATTCCATTTCACGAGCAAAAAAAGAGATTCAAAGTGAATTTTTTCAACAATCCGGAACACCTAACTTATAACGGCTTTAAGGATAAAAAATATAATAAATTTTTATGATAACTCTCTTATACGTATACATATTTCCATTGCGTAATCAGTCGGAAAACGTTTTCCAACAATTCGTTCTGGATAATCGAACCAAAAATAAATTTTTG
>CAJVPT010005089.1:0-12613 GCA_910592055.1 Acaulospora colombiana | reverse complement strand
CTTTATGCTAAGTTTGCTAATAGCAAAATCGACTATCAATGTTCTAGAAGTGTTCTGGAAGATCTTTACTTTCAGGTAATCAAAATAATCGTGATATGTTGATCTGAGGTACTGGAATCATCCTGGGTACTAGGGAGATCATATGGCAAAATTTTACAGTTCAACAATACTTAATAATTCAATAGAAGTCAAACAATTGAGAAAGGTAACCTTGCTATTGCAACTCTGGCTATGGCAAAGAAGCTACAGATTATATATAACAGCTGAAGATGAAAAAAGATCTTTGATACTCAAGAAGATATCATATTTATCAAAACAATTATAAATGATGAGAAAGAATATATAAAAGTTATTCATTCTTTAAAAAGAAACAATATAATGTTTTTGGATTAGCTAATCAATACAATCATACTAATAATAAAAGAATAAAGAGTAGTTCAAATTTTTGTCAATACTTATAAAGATCCCATTTCAAGCTAGTATATATAAATTAAAACAAAGGTGACAAAACAATAAGACTTGCTAAAACAATCCTACTGAACTCTAAAATAGATTGAACATAAACTTTAAATAGTAAAAATGGTCCCTAAAATGGACAAACAGAAAATTAATTGAAGAGTTTTGATCAAAACAATAGGAATTACTATAGAAAAAGTAAAAAAACAAAATAAAGAAGTACTTTTAACACTATATCAGCTTATCTACAATTTTATCACAAATAGTACTACTTGTTATCTTCATATTTCTAAACAACTAATGATTTTATACATATTTCAAACCTGATTACTATTGCAACTAAATAGGTAAGAAAGTTTTAGGAAAAAGAATTTACTTATACTTTCAAAAACTTCACAGACTGGCAACCCACAGAACCAATAAATAGATCAAGTATCATATATTTATTGGGATCAGAAGAGATTGAGATACAAATGGAGAATTAGAAAGTCAAACTGATTAAACAGACCATACAATCAGAGGAGCATATGACAGATCTAATAAAAAGTCTTAGGCATAATTATAAAAGTAACACAAAGCAATTCACTTTCTTTATAGATAGATCTTACAAGCAATATATAAAAGGAGAGGATAAACTCAAAATGGATCTTGCATGGATTTAAATTGTAAACAATATAATAATCAATTAATTCTTAGTAGGAACAATATCATGGCCATTAGTTATAAGTACAAAATTTTTAGTCATATTTACTTCAATTTTTACAATACCTGAAAATAGAAAAGCAACTATACAGTATATATAAATTGTAGTATAGCTATCAAGATATGGAAAACAATCAAGTCACAAAAATTTATTTCCATAAGAAAATAGATTAAAATAACTAACTGGTCACTATAGAACTGAATCAAGAATCTAGTATGAAAAAAACCCTTTGCTTTATACTTGAAAAGATCAAGGCCCATCAAAACAATAAGTTCAACAATATAGTAGATAGGTTAACAAAGTAGACCAGAAAAGAAAACCCCTTGATTTGATAACAAACACCTGATCTGGATCAAGTTCTCACAATAGTAGCCTGGAAGAAACATACTATTGATATCAGTATTAGAAATTTTCTTAAAAAATGGAACATTGAGAAAATAGGATTAGCTTGGACTGAGCAAAAATATATTCAAGATTAATAAATACATCCTAGTAAAGAAATTGACTAACAAATTTTCTGGAAACAATTTAATCTAAACAATACATTTATACCTCTTTTAGAATCAACAAGGACATAAATCTTCTGATAAACTTAATCTATGATAAGCTTTCTATTCTTCAAGTGATATAGAAAAAAAATTAGACTTATATTTAAACACAATATGCTTAATGTACAAATTACAAGAAAAAATCCTAAAACATCTCTTTGAATATTTTAATATTCATAGTGAAAGATTAATTATATAGAATAAATCTCAAAATAAAATCCTTTAATATATTAAGAAAATAAAAGATCTATCTGATAAGAGCCAGGCAGAAGTTAAAAAAGTAACAGGGAAATGAATCCAGGATATTATATAATAGGATGAAAACTTATATAATACAGTCTATGGCTTTATATATAGAGACAAGACTAAGATCTTAAAAGAATATCTCAAAGTCCTTAAGATCTTAGCAATAATAACACAAGAGGCTATTGGCAAATTTTGTAAAGAAATAAGAATGACCTTTAAGAAGAAAGTCTGAAACAAGCTTTGTAGTATTACTATCAAATAGAAACAAAATCAAAGAATTATTAGCAAACTCAAAAGGCTTAGAGTATCAACTGATATGACTAGAAAAATGGATCAAGTCCTTAAAGAAGTCAATAACTTCTCTATTCTTTTTTCTAGAAATATAACAAAAGAAAAAAAAGACATAGAATGAATGAAGTCCTAAAGCAATATAGTAGATATAATAAGTAGTTGGATATTCAAAGGTTTTAAATGGTTTGGTTTTTAATTATAGTTAGAATTTCAGAAAATCTATAGTAATGAACTGTAAGTAATGATCTAAGTGACTAGAGGATAATTCAAGCTATAAAGAGAGTGAAATATCATTCCTTAAGTTGCATCTAGAGAAGGTTAAACTTTATAGATGTGTGAGTCAATATATAAAAGTTATAAAATATATAAATACCAAATATGTTTACAATAAAATGAATAAGCCATATTAACCTGACTGTAAGTTAAAAAAAAAAAGCAATAAATTATTCAGTGAATTATGATTTTAGGAAGTGTCTCTTAATTAAATAAAATTTAAAATAGTAGTGGTACTTCATTAAATTAGTAAATTAAATATATCCTTAGATCTTCTAACTTTGTTAAGAATTAAAAAAAAAAATCTATACTGAATAGTTACAGTATATAATTTTTCTATTCTAATTAAATGAGGTATAAATATTGTATATGTTTCTTATATTATTCAATAATTTGTAAATTCATAAACAGTATAAGTAATTACTTATTCCAATTATTTCTAGAATCTATCTTAATAATTAATAAAGTATTAAAGCTAATGCAAGAATAAGTTAGTATATTAAAAAAAAAAATAGAAAAGAGAATTGATTAAATTATATATTATCAAAAAAAAATTCAAGATCTATAAATCTAATAAGATAAAACTATAATCTGATTAATTTTTTGAAATCAGATTAATTTATTCAATATATTCAATATATTCTTTAAGATCAATAAGGACAAGAATTTTTTTGCAAAATTAATTTATAACCAATTTTATATTAAAAAAAGAAAATCAATGTTTATTCAATAATTATCTGTCCAATATGTGAACTTGAAAAAGAGATACTAGATCACTAGTTTAACTATTTAGCTATAAAAGAAGTTAGAAAATATATATAGAAAAAAACATATAAAATATTGAGTTTCTATATTAATAAATAAACAAATAGCAAAAAAAAACTTTGCTAACAACTGATAAGTAGACAAAGAAGTGATTAAAAAAGGTCTAGTAACTAGATAGAAATTTTTTTAATATTATATGTAAATATATAAAAGAAAATAAAATTACATTCTTGAAGAGTTATTTTAAAAGCAATTCAAAATTTCATTAATATTTATATAGTTTATAATTAGTAAGCTTTATCAAAAAAAGTAAAAGAACTTTAAGAAAAAAATTTAAAATAGTTATTGCAATAAAGTAATAAATTGATATTAAGTAATTTAATTTTTAAAACAATAATCAAAACTTAAAATAATTTATAGTAATAATTTTATTAATACATAACTAATCCAAAGTAATAAATGAGTAAAATATTATTTCTTAAGTTGCATTTAGAAAAATAGTTTTTCTATAATAGGTGGATCAATATGTAATAGTTAAAAAGTTTATATATATATAATAAAAATATATCATATTAAGATCTATGAATTAATAGCATAATGATAATTCTTCTAGATTGCAATTATAAGATCTGTAGTTTGATATCATTTAAGGATCAAAACAATCAATATTTCTTTTGATCAAGTTTACTGGCTATCTTGTAAAAATCATAACCAATCATTTGAAAATATGTTTCAATTAGGTTAGACTACAAGAAGATATAACTTTTGACCTTTTATCAATCAGAGATTGAAATTTACAGTTATACTATTGGAAAGATTGTATAAGAAAAAGCTTTTGATCTAATCTATTATAAATATTTTATAATCATCTACTCCTTAATAATTGTTTTAATTTGAAATATTTCAATTTGATGCTTGTTTAAATGAAGAATCTGTTATATAGACCCATCTGTAATACTACAGATAGTAACAAAAAGGATAGAAATCCTCTTTAAGATTCAAACAAAAAGTATTAGGATATCTAAATAATTAGATAATTCTTGAGAATTTGATATTAAGATACATATTAGTTTAATAGTAATCTGAATATAATTAAATCCAATAATAACTAATTTACCAATATAGCTATTAATAACTAAGTATTTGATAATTTGACTTCTAGTTAAGTCTGCTTACTCTTTGAGTATAAATTGACTTTGCTAGGTTAGTTACATTAGGTTATCATTATCTGTATATATATAGAAATATATAGTCTATATAAAGATGATTGATATAATTCTAATAATAATTAATATTGAATAAAAGCTTGCATCTAGTACTTAGTTGCAATATATGAAAAAAAACATGCCAAAGATTATAAACAATACATTTTTATATAATTATTTGATTTTATTGTTAATTCTGTTATCAATATACAAAATTTATTTGTTTTTTTAAATAATAGCATATACTATACATATACTGGATATAGATGGTGAAAATATCTTAGAATGTTTTCTAGATAGTGTTCCCCCCAGTTTTAGTTTTGTTTTTAGAAGAGAAGTATTCACTAGATGGTCATACATTTTTTCTTATCCTGGTTGGGTTAGACTTAGATTGAAGTTTATTGATAGGTAGCTCTTTGTGCTATTATCTCTCTAATGATATGTAATATCCTTAGACAGTACAGGAGAAATATTCATCCCGGTTGTCCCTAAATATGATCTTAAACAAAGCATGGCGGCGAACATAGGTTGAGCCAGTGTGAAAATACAAAAAATATACTGGATATAGAGTTTTGGTTTTTACATATATTGTAATATACTGTATATACTGTATTATACAAAAAGAATAGAACAGATCAAATAAGATATTCTATCTATTTCTAATTGTCTAACCTCCAATTTCAAATTGATGTTTACCCTGACCTATAATATTACACGAGCGAAGATCCGTTAGTATCTTTTACTAAGCATAATGAGAAAAAGGAAATACCTTGGTAATTCATTTGAGGATCTTTGGGGGTTGATTGATTCATTTCAAGATTCTTTGTGGCTTCTCAAACAAGATAAACCCCCACATATGTCGCAAGTGAGCAATTAGGAATTAATCGACATGCACCCATGGCTAAAATCGAATACTTTACTTAATAAAAATCTGGTGTAATTGTCGTGTGGATACAACGTTTTTATGTTTAGAGTGACAAATCTTATCGAATGCGATGTTATTCTGTGTCACAAGAACGTTCTTCGCTAAACTCTGAATCGAACTTCTTGTTACGCGGTTTTTGATCCCGGACTTTTACATTTGCGAATGGGGGTGTTATCCTCTCTTATTATTCCGATACATAACTGAGATTATGTATCAATGACGTCTGAAACAGGACCCCATTTCCTTTTCATTTCCAATATGAGAAGTGCACATGCACACCAAACAACAATAATCTTTTTTCCACGTTGGACGGTTGCTCGAATGTAGCAAGGTTGTTTTTTATGACACCAGAATCTGATCTTTGATTTAATCCATTTGTTCATGAAACTTATCCTCAATCCTCTTTATTTCAACTTAATGTGCTTGCTCTAGTCTATTTTCATTTATACTTCTGATTAAAGTATGTGTGGGCATGGAAGTTTGTAATTAATGTTTTTTGCATTTCAATTTCTCGACGTCCAAGAGTTATCATTATTGGTTGATTTTCTGCAGATTGGGATGGTTTTCTTTCTTTCTTTTTTTTTTTTTGCGTAAGACGTTTACTTTCTAACATCGCTTATTTAAATAAGTAAATGAAACAAAAAGAAAAGAAAAAATTTTTATCACTACATATAATCATGTAGGAATGCTTTCTCTAACCACAATTAATATTTCTAATTATAGAAAAAGTAGACCATTGAAAAATAAGAAATGATGCATCAAAATAATTTACGTGAAATCAGTTTCTCCGAAATACGTACTTATTCCATTTATCGTAAATCTTATTGATATCTTTGTATGAATTCCGTGAACTATACTATTTTTCGCCAAACGTACGCATACATTTGATATTTGACTAACGCTAGCCTTTCGAGATCTACTGTACGTGAGGGAGTAAAATGCTAAGATCATGTTTCTATAAATAAGAAAGTGAGCTGACTCCGGTTCATACAGTACTTTCAAAAAGAAATTTATATATATATATAGCCTAGGGAAAGCAATTCCGTCAAAAACACTTAAGGAGGAGTAAAATTTATTTTAATTCTAAATCGACTAATTGATAGCTCCTATCTTACATTGATAATAATAAAACAAAAAGAACTACCTTCTTAGTATATATATATATATATATACAGTATATTTGTAAGGACTGAATTCGATCTTCTGGAATTTCGATAGCTTTGACAACCGACAACTTTATAAACCATGAATAGAAGAATAACAATAATTTCTTGCTTTTTAATAGCACTATTGACATTGCTTTATATAAACTTTTTGCTCGTAATTATTCCGGACCATTTCGTCCATCCAAACAAATTCAATACTCTAAACAAAACCCTTGGGTTCGAACATATTTATGTCATTAACCTAGCCCATCGATTAGATAGACGTATCAAGATGGAGGCCATAGCGAATGTAATTGGTTTGGACTTTGAATATTTCCCTGCCGTTTCTAGGGATGACTTCGGTATTTTAGAAAAATACAATTTCGACATTGCACCCAACCACAAAACTTGTTACGTTAGTCACTATAGAGTCTTCGAATCAATAGTTAGTAACGGATATAGTAGCGCCTTGGTTTTAGAAGACGATATCGACCTCGAGATCAACATTTCATCGATAATGATTGACATTTATCGCATTTTACCCGCTGATTGGGAAATGTTATACCTTGGACATTGCACCTGGGAAGGAAATGGAGAGCTTGTGGGTAACGCCTCCGATTTTAAACTACTCAAATCCACAGCGCCAGCTTGTACGCATGCTTATGCCGTTTCACTCTTGGGCGCAAAAAAATTAATAAGGGAGTTAGTTCGTCCATCGAGGCCAGTTGATCTGGAAATAAGTAATAAGATTGAATCAGGAATCATCACCTCATATAGCCTTGAGCCATCGGTTATCGTACAGTGGAAATCCAAGGACAATCCATCAGATGTCTCTCCCGGATCAATGCAATGGTCCTATCCTTTAAAGAATTCAACCCTACACTTTCTCGGCTACAAAGAAATATAGGTCGCTTTGATTCATTGGTGTAGAAAAGAAGTACCTTTTCTTTCGAGCATCAACACAATTTTGCCTGCATCACATCCATTTATGTGGGTGTCGTTTTAACAGATATGTTATTCATGTGGGTGTCGTTTTAACAGATATGTTATTTATTATCATCCAATGAAATGCTTATTTTTTCGGATTTTGCTGTTCACTTGTGGTTGACTAAAAAATTGGCGAATGGTTATTTTTACTCTGGCATTAGTAAAGATTTCACATTCACCAAGAATTTTACAATATTTAAATGTTTGTAACTTTAAA
The DNA here is from genome assembly GCA_910592055.1 of Acaulospora colombiana. NCBI lineage: Eukaryota > Fungi > Glomeromycota > Glomeromycetes > Diversisporales > Acaulosporaceae > Acaulospora > Acaulospora colombiana. Next base: position 4,852 of record CAJVPT010005089.1, on the reverse strand, counting down.
AAGGTTAACAAGCTTCGAAAATTGTAAATTGATAAGTCATTTTTTAATTTTACTATGTATATACAGTATAGTTTTATAATCAAATTTTTACATTATTGAATAAAGTTGGGATTCTCGTACCTTATTTTATTTGTTTATTTATTTGTTCTTTGGGGGGCAATTTACATTCTATTAATTATGCCATATTAAAATTTTTTTACTTTAATTATTAAAAAAAATGGCATAATATATTATATAATATGTTAAATAAATATTTTTCATTTTTTTAAATAAATTAAAGATTTTAAAGGTTTTTATAATTTACAAAAAAATTCTTTTTGCTAATTCTTTGATTACATAAAATTTTTTGACTTTTTTGTTAATAAAGTCTTATTATTATTCTTAAAACAACTTGAATAATATTTTTATAAATTATTGGATTTTTTTTTTTTTTTGTTTTACAATTCACTTTAATCCAAAAACTTGATTTTTAATAATAAAAAAAAGTCAAGTAACACCTTTACTAAAAGGAAAAAGAATCAATTGTGAAGTATATAAAGTTTTCTTATTTTTAAAATAAGTTATAATAAAAATTTTCTATAATATTTTTCTCTTTATCAATAGTTTATATTTTTTTAAAACTTTTATTTTCATAATTTCCTAAGAAATTATATTTATTTCAATTTAATTTCAAATTTTGAATAATATAATTCTTATAAAATTTAGTTAACCAATATAAAATATATAAATTTTATAAATATAAACATATTATTATTAATTATTTTTATGTAACTTAATAATATTATTGGCAATAAAAAGGAAAAATCCAATAATATTTTCTTTCAAATACATATATTTTAATTAATCTAAAAATTATAATATAAAAAATTAATACATAAAACTTTATATAATAAAAACATTATATTTTAATCAAGTCAAAATTATTTTTTTTTTAATTTAGTTAAATAAAATTAAATAACTATTAATATCATTATTATTTTTTTTTTAACCTGTAATTATGCCACAATAGCATGTCTTTATTGAAAAATTGAAAATGAATTTACAATATTTTGTAGACTTTCACAAAGCAACTAACTCGTCTTCATATAAAAGTACTCTAAGTCAGATTTTGGGAACAATATTTCACTTCCTTAATAGATTGATAATAATCTCCATCTACCAGGATCATTGCCAACAGTTTGTTACTATTGTTTGTCTGAAAACCAATGAATTGCTAAATTAAAAAAGGGAAAGGAGAAGGACGATTGGGGAAAGGGGACAATTCAAGGCCCACCAAAAAAATTCAAAAATAAAAACAACCTCTTCTCAAAAGGAATCTGCCTAATTGGAATAGTCTTCTTGCTTTACTTGAACCTCAAAAGAAATCTTCTTTTTTACCACCTACAGTATCGGACTAGTCAGTCTAACTGATCTTTCATTTAAGTGAGTATCAGATTGGAATATTTCAAAGAAAGCATTTAGACCTCAGTTTTTTTCTATTAAAGCTTTGTCATCACTTGAAGAACTTTGGTAAGATATGGGAGTTTGCAATCCACATTATTTATCACTTGGTCTTTTGATGTTATGGAAGTTTTCATTAAAAGACTTGAGTTTTTTGAGGGCAACTATTTCTAAAACCTTTTTTCTAATTATTAATGATATCATCAGAACATGGGAATGTGATCAATAGAAGCTTGTTTACATTTCAAAAACTAACGTATTTCGTGTCAGCCAATTATCTTTAGTAAGGATTTGTGCTACCAAAAATTTAGAATCAAACTGAGGTAGACAAAATTCCCCAGAAAATCATGAAAGTGATAACTTTAGGAGACCCAACAGTGACTGGAAAGGGAAAAATAAGTTCTTCTGTTATCAAAACCCTCTATATATCTCTCACTTCAAAGATTAAAAAGGCCTTCAGGTACTTTACAGTCAGTTCTTTTTCCTTTGAAAACTTTCTTACCGTTAGTATCAAAGGTGTTACTTGATTTTTCTTGATCACTAGAAGTCAAGTTTTTGAGTGAAGAGATTTGTAAACAAAAGGAAAAGGATAGAGGTGACTCTTGATATCATATTTTAAGTTATTTTAATGAAAGTATTAAGACTTTATTAGCAAAAAAATATAAAAACTTCTTGCGAATATCTTTTTTGTGTATGGTCAATGGATAACTATTAATATCATTATTTTAATTAAATAATAAATTTAAGTCAATACTAAAATTATAAAATAAAATTTGTTATTAAAAAACCTTAAAATAATAAATTCCTTAAATATTATATAATTTTAATAAACAAAAATAAGTTTTTCAAATAATTCAACAAGAAAATTTTATTATTTATTTTTGAAAAAAAGTTTTAATAATTTTTTTTTTTTTTATCACAAATGAGAAATATATGCAAGTTTTTATTAGAAAATTAATTCATAAACAGTTACATGAATAGTTTTTACAAGGTTGTGATACCTAAATAAATTAACTAATGCCTATTATGATTGTCCTATTGTGACACACTTGCAGTCTGTGACTGGGTATGCCAGAGTAGGGTCGAATGGCAATTACTCATTCGAAAACGATGCTATTATTGTTGAAGATAAGATAGAATAACTAGTAGAGTTTAAGAGTCTATTTGAAACTGTTAAAATAGTGCTAAGGAGTTTATGGGATTGGTTTGATAGTTGATTGTCAGGTGATGGTTTGGTTGCTTTCATGAAGTTTTAATAAATTTTTTTTGAAAAAATTATATTTTATATATAAATATATATATATATATTAGACTTTAGTATTTTTTTTTTCTTACAAAATTTTAATCTTATAATATAATTTAATTATTAATAAATAATTAATTAATAGCTTGTTAATAATATATTTTTTTTTTTAACTTACAATCATATTATGATAACTTGTCTTTATTGAGAAATTAAAACAAAATTCATAATAGTTTATAGACTTTCATAAAGTGACTAATTTATCTTTATATATAAATACTCTAAATCAGATTTTGAAAACAATATTATATAAAAAAACTCTTTCTCACTTCCCCCTACTTGGTGAAAATTTCCTTTTTAAGAGATCTTCTTTTCCCCTTCCCCTTCTTTACTCCATGTGCGCAAATAACAACTATGCAGTGGACAAAGTCTAAGATGTGCTAATACCATACAAAGCTCTGTTATCTGACTTGTTGATGTATGGAAAGTATTACGTCTAAGGAAGCGTGAGCGGATCAGCACTCTGCATATGACAAACGTCTGAGACAAAGAAAAGTGTTCTTAGGGGTGGAGACACTCCTGGAGCAAGGCTTTGCATTTGACTAAGTCATCATAGGCAAAAATACCTTTATTCTCCTTAATTTTTCTCAACTTCTTAAACCTTCCCCACCTCTTCTTTTTTTCCTGTTTACTCTCACCTCCTCATTTTACACCCTTTCTGTCAACAGATAGCTTTCCCCTTTTCCAAGGTTTTCTTCTTAGGCCTATCACTTCTTTCTCTATCAAACCATTTCATCAATCCCATGGTATATTAAACCTTCTCTCTGAATAAGTTAGTGGGCTTAACTCACGAAAAAGGATACTTGATAATACCACTACTATCCAAACTCAAGAAAAAAACTATGGGACTTTCTCTTGTTTTAACCTTCTCCCAAATTCCACCAAAAACCGTAATCAGCTTACCCCTTCCAAAAGATCAGCACAGGCTGATCATGCCTTATTAGAACCAAGGTCCCTAGTAAGAAAAGACCTATGGTCTATACCTCAATCTATTCACCCTCCTAACTCAAAATATTCCAATATAGTGCTTTGCTTAAATGAAAATCAGTCAAATGGGACTGATCCGATGTCATAGGTGGTGACAAAGAAGGTAATGTGCCCCCTTCCAAGGCTTGAGCGAATAATATCTGGGAGTATTGGAGGATAAAACTGAATCCTATCGGGTACATACCATACAGCTAGTTTAGTAAATATAACAAAAAATTTATAAAAGCTCAATATTGAATTAGCCTGTTTTGCCATCGTTGACTGTGTATTAACTGTCCGGCCCCTAGCTGGATCTGTTCCACTCACAGAGTGGTTAGTGGATCCACCTAGAGAAAACCATAATAGATTATCATTAATCTGCATGTATATAGAAAATATATAATTTGTATGAGATAATTAATATGATGCCCAAAATTTCATTATCTAAGATGTTAAGTTAATTCTTAATAAAAACACTCACATCTAATATTAGTTGCGGTTTAAAAAAAAAAAGAAAACAATATTATATTTTCTCGATAAATTGATAATAATCTTTATTTACCAAAATCATTATCAACAGTTTGTTACTATTAATTGACTCAAAATCATTGAGTTACTAAGTTAAAAAAAGAAGAATAAAATTGATTTAGGGAAAAAGAACAATTCAAGACTTACCAAAAAAAATCTAAAAATAAAAATAATCTTTTTTCAAAAAGAATCTGCTTAATTGAAACAGTCTTTCTGCTTCACTTAGATTTCAGAAGAAATTTTCTTTTTTATTACCTATAGTATTAAACAAGTTAATTCAACTAGTTCTTCATTTAAGCAAGTATCAGATTGAGATATCTTAAGAAAAGTATTTAAACCTCAGCTTTTTTTATTAAAGCTTTGTAATTATCTAATAAACTTAAATAAGAGATAGAAATTTGCAATTTATATTATAATTACTTAGTTTTATGATATTATGGAAATTTTTATTAAAGAACTTGAGCTTTTTAAAAGCAAATATTTTCAGAATATTCTTTTTAATTACTAATAACATTATCAGAACATATAAGTGTATTAATTTTTTTTTTTTTTATATTAACCCTCTGTCAGGTTAGTTAGGTGTGCTTTATTAAACCTTTGTAAACTATACATTAA
>CAJVPT010005088.1:0-12614 GCA_910592055.1 Acaulospora colombiana | reverse complement strand
TTACTTTACTAATTCTATTTATTAAAATAGGTGAATCAAAAGGAAAAGAATAGATAAATAGTAACAGAGATAATAATAAATATAGTGAAAACAATATAGATATGTTAAATTTAATACAACCCAAGTTCAACTTATATTACTTTATTAATTCTATTTATTAAAATAGATGAATTGAGAAAAGAGAAATGACAGGCAGGTAGTAACAATAGTGATAGTGAATATAGTAAGAACAATATACAGTAAGTACATTCAATTTAATACAATTCAAGCCTAACTTATATTACTTTGTTAATTCTATTTACTAAAATAGGTAAATAAAAAAAAAAGAGTTGATAAATAGCAATAGCAATAATAATAAATATAACAAAGACAATATAGGTACATTAAATTTAATACAACCTGAGTCCAGTTTATATTATTTTATTAATATTCTATAATTTAACATTCACGTTATTTTCAAATCTGAAATAATATCTATTTTTTACTAAATTAATTATTTGTATCATTAAATAAAGGTCAATTAATATTTAATAATATTATTTAAAAAGTTTACTAAATATATAAAGAAGAATTGAATTTGTCCTAAATATAAATTAATAATTTATAAATCAAGTTATTATAAATAAGTCTTTAATATTTTATGAGAATATAATAGAATTGAATATATTATTTCTAATTTAATATTTGTCATATTGATATACTCTATTTCAAATAATTATCAAATTTTTATTATTTTTCGTAACTTATAAAAGACTTTATAATATTTGATTAATATATTTAATATTTTAATAAATATTTCTAAATTTGATTTTTCAGATATGAGAGTTTATCTAACCATTGAACTTATTAGTTAAGAAAATCAGTATTGTAAGAATCAAGATAATATAATAGAAAAAAAAAAGTTTATAAAATAAAAATCTAAAGAAAGTTTTAATGAAAAAAGTAAAATATGAAATAAAATAGTTAGATTTTGATTATTATTAGAACTTACTAAGTAATTTATAGTAATGATTTGCAGATAATGAAGTTAATAATTTTTTTTATTAACCGCAACTGGTATTAGATGCAAGCCTTTTATTAAAAATTATCTTAAACTTGGACCTGGATCCTTTGGCATGACACCAATCATCTCTTACAAACTATATATCTCTATATACATGCAGATTAATAATAAACTATCGCGGCTTGTCCTAGTTAAGCCTACACATCATAATGAAGTTAATAATTAAAATAGTTTTTATTTAAATTATTAATAGAGCTATAAATTACTTCTGAAGCTATACTTAGAGTTAAGTTAATGAATATAAGTGAGTTAGAGTTTTAGTTTTAATAATATATAATATATATATATAGTTTACAAATTGGTTAATAAAGTTTATATAATTAAAAATACTTTCTATTGGTCCTCTGTCTATATACAAAAAAAATGTTCACAAGAAATTTTTTATTTCTTTACTAATAAGGTCTTAACACTATTCCTAATCAACTTAAAGTTTTACTTCAAGAGATACTCCTAAATCCTTTTCTTGTTTATATTTGTTTTCAAACAAAAACTTAACTTTTTGTAATCTAGAAAAGTTAAGAAACATCTTTTCTACCTATGGCAAGAAAGTTTTGTAAAAAAGAAGAACTAATAGTATAATACTTGAAGACTTTCATATGGAAGCATATCTATAGAGATTATCTATAGTGAAAGGTAATAAACATCAAGCCATATTTCAAAGTGTCTACCTACTGTTTCTTCTTTCTTATAGTTGTCCTAAAATTTTTTGTTTTTCTAATGAATTTTGCCTACTTCAGTTTGACTCTGAATTTTAGATGACACAATCTATTGCAAAATATGATTGGTAAACATAAAACACATTAATAGCTAAATATAAACAAGTTTCTACTGATTATTTCATATTTTCTGATAATATCATTAGTGATTGAAAGAGTTTATTAGTGTTCTGTGTCTACCCCACTCCTTCAATTGGGTTAACCTATAGATCAAGTTCTATAAAGCCAATAAGATACAAGTAACAAGTTCCTAGATGGTGAAAAAACTGCTATTTGTTTAAGCTAGGATTTTTTTCTTCTATTATCCTGATTAGACAAAGTTTAAGATTAAGTCTTCTTTTTATTCTGATTAAGCAATAAGACTAAATAGTCTCTAGTTTATACTAAGCTTCAACCCTTTGGTTATAGCTAAAAATGAATTTTTCAAAAAGTTGTTAAAGAATATCACAATTGATGAGAATCCTTATTTCAAGACTCTCCCCTATTACAAGGCAAAAGAATTATTGAGAAATCTGATCTTTTGAGTAATAAAAGATATATATTAGTAAAATTCTTTTAATTAAATATGACTACTGAAAGGTATTATACTAAAATAATATAATCTAGTTCCTATTAGATCACATAAAAATCTAAGATTTATTATAAGTCATCTCTCTATCACAGGTGAATAAAAAATTATTGCCCAAAAAAGGTTGAAACCAAATATATCCTGAAAGTAAAGGCTTTCATTAGATAATAAGTCTTCTTAGATTGTACATGAGAAGAAAATCAAGATCAAGAATAGATAAGTTCCTTAGACAATTAAAAAAAGAAAAGATATTTCAATTGAACATTTTTTATTGAGAAGAGGTCTTGAAAAGCAAGTCTTTGGAGGAAGCTGGAAATTTTTTTCAATTTTTATCTTTCATTTTCTTGTTGTCTATTTAAATATTTTTAGATATCCTCTTTTCTCTTTTTTTTAACCCATTATTTTATAGTTTCTTATATTTCAGTGGCTTAATCAGATATATAATAATGACAACCTGTTGGCAATGATACAGTGGACTAGAAAAGTTTTTATCCAAAGACATTGTGAAGTGAAATATTGTTTTCAAGGCTGAACTTAAAGGCTTTTATGCTTATAATGAGTTAGTTAGATTAGAATAATAGTTTAGCTATAGTATATATCATGTGGCTTGAATAAAAATATACTTATATTTTCAATTGATTAATAAACTAACAATCTAACCTGACTATAGGTACTCAAAAAAAAAAAAACCAATAAATAAATAAATTAATAATATTTAATCAGTATTTTATATTCAATAAATAAATAATTTCTCGTCTTTCTTGAAAAATTATTTTCATCTGTTTGCTTTTAAAATAAATAAAGTTTACTTTTAAAACAAATGATGATACTATATTAGAAAAATTATTTATTAAATAATATCAGTACAAAAATAAAGTAAATACATATAAATTTAGATATATTAATATAGCTAATATTTAAAAAAACTCTGTTGATTTCAGTATCAATCTCAAAAAAGATGGCAACCTATCTTTATTTGAAGTTTTTTTCAATACCACTGATAAATCAATAATTATAAGTCCATGAAAAATCAAGATTATAATAAAATAATATTTGGTAAATATCCTTGATTACTTGAAGTTTATTTTGAATCTAACAAATTAATTTTCAAAGAAAATAAACTGTCTAGAAGAAATCCATTCCCTTCTTATAATAAATTTATGAACAATAGATACAATCACTATTGATCATTAAGATCTTTATTATAACAAACATCTATCTTATCATACAGCTTAACAGAAATAAATCTTCTTATTATAATAATTTTATATAAAAAGAAGGCTAAGCTTTCAAGCTTCCTTATAGTAGTCTGATCATTTCAATTGATGTACAATTCATAGAAACTATCTTGCATATTTTATAAGGTCACACTATTTCTTATGTATGATTTAAGCTACAACAAACAGGTTTTAATGATTTAAACTCTGCAAAACTTTTTCACACTATTATATTCATAACACATAATCTAAAAGAAATAAGAAACACATAGGTCAGAATTCAAGGCATGAAGATCCAGAGTTTGATAAACCTGGTGATTAACATATTAGATATATGGTTTCTTTAATTCAGATTATATAAAACACATGAAAACTCATAACATATTATACTCTTAAATGCACAGAATAATGGATTTCCAAAAAAGAAAACCTAGTAGTATAAAAAGAATATCTTCTTTAACAAATGTAATGCCCTCAAACATAATAAATAATGATTTCACACTATAATGAAGGTATAAAGATATCCAGATCACATGAAAGTCATATATACAATAGTCTATATAATGCAATACATTCATCACAGGTAAATCTTTCTTGATCACATGTATAAGAAAGTATAAAATTTTATCTTGAGTTAAATATCTTAATAGAAAAGTATTCTAGTTCTATGCTTATACTTATGTGGAAAAAATTTTTAATTTTGAACTATTCAACAAGCTCTTATATGCTCCATTCAGATCAAAACTCATAAAGATAGGATAGGTTCTGTATATATACCATCACAGGCGAACAGAAAATTTAAGACATTTAATCTGATAACTCAATATAAAATGGATCTTACCAATATATACCTTAGTACAAAAGATGAAAGTGATCCTGGACTCTCAAAAGGTAGTTTTGTACTTTATTTTGAATTAAAATTGATAGAATTTAATATAGAGTAACTTTTTACAAAAATAAAAAAAAAAATAAAATTCTTGATTTTTTTGATCTTGTGAGACTATTCTTATCAAACAAAAAGTTACACCACAATAAGTCACATATTTTCAAGAAACTCAAATCCTATATTATCATTAGGCAGAAAAATTTTTCACTTTTGTTATAATCTCGTTGAGTTACAAGTATAACAAGATCAATAATAAAAGTAAAAAATAAAAAAACTCTTGTTTATTTGACCTTTCTCAAGTTATTTCTACTAAACGAAAAGAGTTTTACTATAACAATCTATATACTATTTGAAAGCTCAAGATCAGATCTATCATATAATATATAAATCATTTGATTTAATCATATATTTACAAAGTTATAAAGAAAATAAATAAAAAATAAGCAATAGATCTTATGAGACATATTTATTTTACATAATATATCCATGAAAATACCTACCTACAAAACTATTTGCCATACCTGTAAAACTATATATACCTATGAATCTAATGTAATTGATTGATTTTAATAATTTCAACAACTTTGGAAAAATTTAAACATTAGTAAAATTAGCTGCCTTCACTTAAACCAAATAAGTTTTTCTGAAGTTGTCCTAAAAGAACATTTTACTAGATGTATTTTTTGCAAAATAGATATTCAATACTTATATTATATCTGAAAAGTTTTTCTATGAACAGTGAAAATTATGCATTTAATCATCTGATTGATTTTTAGCTCAAAAAAGGGACATAGAAAGTCAAATGTCACACTAAAACAATAAAAATATTTTTTATTATATAATTATAATAAGTTTATCAGAAGATCTCTTTCAAAAAAAAACTCTTTCCCACTCGCATCAAATTTTTGAAAATTTACTTTTATGGTAACAACCCAAAGTTCACAAGAAAAAATCTAATACTCACAAAGAGCCCCTTCAATAAACATGTCCAGGTCCCCTAGAGTCAAGGACATAGTGGCAAACTATACTGGTAAAAGAATCATCACTGGCAGTGGTAAAATTGCAAGACCGCTTCTCAAGACCAAACTCACAAGCAAATTTAATCCACTCACTAATATGAAAAGAAACAGAATGACAACAGACAAGGAAAAGGAGATAGCAGTCCCAACAACTACAAAGGACCTTACTCAAAACCAAGATGAAAGCATGGAGCTCGAGAATGCAGAACTAGACAACAGCACAAATCCTGAAGAGGGCACCATAAAAATCCTTAAGACAACAGAAGAAATGAACACCGAATCTAGGTCACCATTACCGGTAACAGTAGAATCAACAATTACAACGTTAAAAGAAGGAAAAGAGTCCCCAAACGGTACAGAAAACATCACCAAAAACCAGTACAGTTATGAAGAAGAGCAGAGATCGAGGGCCACCGTCACAAAAGGGGCAAACTCCCAAGGCCCCTCAGATACGCTTGGTTCAAGAAAGATTTATATAGACATAGAGAAGCTGCCCGAACTTTCAATAGAGAAGAAAATTCACCAAGTCGCAATAAACTAGGGCATCTATCAACTCTGAAACATGTCCGTATCGAAGAGCCAATCAGATCCCTGACAATCGCAGCCATCTTTGACAACTACCATGAGGCCATAGCTGCATGCAAGATTCAGATTATGACAATAAAAATTTTAAATTTAGATTAGCACCCCAACTCGGTACCACAGAATGCAAATCCCGATCCATTAGAATCTGGGACATCCCCAACTATTTTCAAAAAAAGAATATTGCAACCCTATTTTGAGACAAAATCCAGATCAAATACATAACCTTACAACCAGTAGGACAAGTCAAATCTGGAATTGTCCAATTCAGTACAATGAAGGTGTATGAGGAACAGGTCCAGAACTGGATCATCTACAAGGACACCTTCTGTATGAAAACATATCCAATGGTCAAAACCCGCATCACAAGAGAGAAGAGGAACCAATACAGTGCAACTCTTGCCAACCTCCCACAAGGAACCTCAGTGAAAGAACACAAGGAAATAATCGAACAGACAGAAGCTCGAGCGGTATATATCCCTCTCAACTCTACAAATCAGAATAAACGTTTTGCCATCCTGTATTATAAAGATGACAGAAACCTAAACAGAGCAAGAGACATGAACTTATATCTTCAAGGAAATGAATTAGTCTGGGTTACAAGATCAATCAAACTATGCTTTAACTGTGGAGCTCAGGACCATGATCACGTATACTGCTTTACAGCAAAGGGGAACCCAACACCCAGAGATAGAATAAACAGATTGGACCAACCAAGGCTCTGTCAAACAACATGAAAGAATATCTTCCATCGAAACAAGACAGGAGAACAACTTCTCACCCTTTTTCTCTAGGCCACACATATACGAGTGTCGCCAGAGGATCCCATACAACCACAAGTAGAGAAGACGTATTAGAAATCCTCAGACAAATCCAAGCAGACATAGCAGCCATCAAACATCAAGTATATATCCTAGACAAGAGAGTCACAGCGATCGAAGCAGGTTCCCAAGTCAAAGCCAAAAGGCCAGCAATTACAGACTCTCCTCTTCAAGATGAACTTTCATATGAAAGTTCAAGTTTTCAAACTCCATCACCAAAAAGATTGGATATCAGACAACAACAGAGGCTAATTAATGAAAGAATCAACCAAATGAAATCCATGATGATATCCACCATGAAAGAAATGATGGATTGCCTTGACACACCTATCAATACAACCAACAGTTCAGAACCGATCTTCTCTTTCCTCCTGAACAATATGATTAGAAAACAACCAGGAGATCAAGCCTGCAACAGGAAAAACAGAGGAAATTTCAACATGAATGAACCACACAACATCTGGAAATTAAAAACTTTAAACATTAGAGGGATTAACTCACAAGTAGACAAAATAGCAATTCTAGAATATGGACATGAACAGCAATTGGACATACTGGGAATCACTGAAATCTGGCTTCCAGGCAATCAAAAATAGCATGACGAGGAAGGAAGATTTCAAATCTGGTCAACAAAACCAATATAACAGTCATACAGAACAGGAGTAAGCATTCTAATAAAGAAAAAATGGGTAACACATATCTTTAGGATTGAGGAATGCATCAACTGGGGAATCGCATTAGACATGGCATTCAAAAAATGAATCCAATATAGGATATTAACAATCTACAACTTATCTGACGTGGCAAACAAACAAGACAGGAGAAAATTGTTAGAATGGTGCAAAACAAAATTCAGCGAGACGAAAAGTAACAATATGTTCATAATAGTAATGGGTGATCTCAATAAAGTAGCCAAACATCAGAAAGACCTGACAACAGGAAAAGACAAAGGAAACAAATCCAAGCATTTCATAAACTCACTAAAGACCTTCAACTTCATAGACACATTTCGACAGGTCCACCCCAAAGAAAGAAGCTACACCTACATCAGAACGAAGTCGAATTATGGAAGTAGACTGGATTATATATGAGTTTCTAGCCCATTGCAACCATACATCATAAATACAGAACACATCGAGGTGGAAACAGTAATTAGAACAGATTACAGAATGGTAGTCACACACCTCGAGACACCTCATACCTTCTGGAGTAAGCTATCCAATAGGAAAAATAACACATAAAACATCATAGATTACATGAACTCTAGCCCTAAACAATAGACGAAGTTCACCAGAAAACTGGAAGAAATATCAGCAGAGTTCTTCAGGAAAGATGCCAAAATAATAGAGGAAATATGGGAATACTTCAAAAAGTCAATCAAGACAGCAGCAGAAACTTTGTTAAAAAAGAAATGAAGAAGGAAAAACATGGGTGCCATCCATAAGTCCAAATACAAGAAGATACTATAGAAACCACTCAAGATCAGCAGATTATACAAAAAATGCCTAGCATGAAGAACAAATCTAGATACACGCACACCTACTACAGAAGCACAAATCACAGAATTGATACAAGAAATCAAGAGATTGAGGATCCCCCTGATAGAACCCCCCTCTCCATGCAAGACACAATCGACAACAATGAGGAACTACAGAGGTGGCTACTAGAGACAAAGGAAATCTGGAAGATAGAGAACAAAATAGCAAAAATCATGATCGAAAAAGAGAAAAGAAGAACAATTCAAAAACATATAGAACAAAGATACAAGAACCTAGAGGAACACCCAAAGAAGATGATCAACAGCATCCTAAACCGACAATCCAGATTCATAGATACACAAAGACTAATAGAACAGAAAACAGGGAATAAAGTGGAAATAATTATGAATCCATCTACAATAAAGACCAAAATCTGAAGCCACTTCCAAGAATGGACAAGATCTAGATGAACACTGAATATAAAAGACTTTCCACATTGGAAAAAACAATACAGGCTCAAAGAAAGAATCCAAGAGAAGTGGTTCGATAATATACTAGCTCCAATAGAAACAACAGAAATAAGAAACACAATCCAGGGGAAAAAAAACAGTAGCACCCCAAGACCATCAGGAATCCCATACATAGTGCTTAAAAACCTGGGAGAGAAGTGAATGAAGCTAGTAGAGGTACTCTTTAACAAAATCCTAAGAACAGGAAAAGTCCCGAAGGACTGGAAGAATGGAAATGTTTACCCAATCCCAAAACTCAAGGACTGGATGAGAAACATCAATATCACCCAACCTATTACACTCCTGGAGACAGCAAGAAAAGTATTCATGAGCATTTTGATAACAAGACTGGTTACAACCTGCACTAAACATCAGATACTGTGCACCAACAATTGGGCAGGACTCCTGGAGGTAGTACACAGGAGCCAATCCATATTCTCAACAACGTCATGGAGAAGGCCAGAGAATTCAAAAAAGAAGCCTGGATCTTCAGCCAAGATATAAGCAAGGCATATGACTCAATGAACAGAGATATGTTGATCCAGGCACTGAAAAGAATCTGAGTTCTGAAAAAGATAATTGAAATATTGAATGATACACTACAGGATAGGAACAACAAAGTAATTACAGCACATGGCCTAACCGAAGAATATCTAGCATAGGATGGAATAGATCAAGGAGATACCATCTCCCCATTTCTCTGGAGAGTATATTATGACCCGTTATTACAAAAAATTGAAGATCAGTATACTGGCTACACAATGGAAATACAAGTGTTTCTTGACCTGACCTCACCAAACCAAAATGAAATTACCAACAAAATAATGAAGTAAGCAAAGATCATAGCTACAGCATATATGGATGACACCACCTAGTTTGCAAGTAACAAAGCAGACCTACAAGCCATTCTAGATAAAACCACTGAGTTCCTAAGAATAAATGACATACAGGTGAATAGTGAGAAATCCTCTTTGATCTGTATAAATGTATCTACAAGACAAAGAAATAAAAGCATACAACTCAATGAAGTACAGATCCAGCTAATACGACAAAATGAAGCAATAAGAATTTTAGGGGTATGGATAACAGAAGATGGAAAGAAAACCCAGCAGAAAGAGATCATTAAAGAAAAAGTAAATATCATTACAAGAATACTAGTTTGGAAGAAAATTACAGACAAACAGACACATTACATAATCAATCAGGTCCTCTTTCCAGCGATTGAATACTTACTCAACAACTTAGTTCTGTCAGAAAGGATATGTGACAAGCTAAGTAGTAAGATAAACAAGACATTTAAATACAAAGCTGGTCTTTCGGCTACAACCCCAAATAGCATTCTCCATGCAGATTTTGGCTACAAACTGTTTAACCTGTGGGACCGACAAATCCTAATGCATGGAAAAAACCTAATGAATTGACTTAATAGTCATAACCTTGATGGAATTACTATTCAAATCAGACTCCAACAACTTCAAAACAATTATTGATCAAATACTTCAATACTTACTGACAGATTCCCCTTTTGGATCAGGAAGAGGAATAATCTAACAAATGACATTTTAAACATGATAAAATTATAAGAAATCATATTGACACCAATGGCACATACATGGTTTGAAAAACCAGTAAAGAATGAGGGTAAGGCAATTAAGGAATTAGTGACAGAGGAATGGTACAACAAACACAGAACCTCCCTCAAGCGCAGAAGAATAATATTCAAAGACCAACTCCTGAATGATAATAAAACAAGAATTCTATCATAGCAACAAATAAGAATGAGACTGGGAAAGCAAGGAAGAACCCCTCGAATGGTACAAGGAACTGAAAGAACTATTTATTCAGAGATGGCCAATACTATCAGCAAATAAAGAAGACTCAAGCCCTAGAGAATACCACAGTGATAGCAACCCTAAGATCAACAGCTTCCGAATAAACACTATAGTGTTCCCGGCCCAACATCAATCAACTCTAAAATGGCTTGCAACTAAGAAAGATGGAAAAACAATAATAGTAAAGAAAAAAAGGCAACTAGACAAGGGAAGAGCAATAGTAAATCACATAGTTACAGATAAAGAAACATCACCAATTTACTAATGCAAAGGATGCCATTCAACAATTAAGACCTTAGGAAAAAGTACAAGGACTAACAACAATGTATAATGGAACAGCTCCTATCTCAGGTAATAAACATTAAGGTCAGAAAACACAACACCGGAATCTTCTCAGAACAGCAGAAACAAAGCACCAGACAGCCACTGATAAATAGATTACAATCATCTTCTCAAGGTATAGAATTGGCCATAGGTGAAACCAGCAGGCAAGCCCTTAAGGTATACAAACCTAGTATACACCTGAACCCGCTATCAATGACAGAAGCACTTATCAAGGAAAAATTACAAGCCCCAGACAGGACGATCCAAAAGCTAACACAAATAGCTCGACAACTAACAACAGAGGACAACATCCAAATATACACTGATGGCTTATTCACAAGACGCAGCACCAGAAGCAGAATGGGAGTTGGATGAGTAGCCTTATCAAAGTCAGGTAGTAAAATCACAACCTTTCAAGCAGAAACCCAGAACACTTCCTCCTTAACCAGAGCAGAACTGACAGCAATTCTTACAGCAGTCAGCACAATCGGTTCCAATAAAAAGATCGCGATACTTACGGATAGCCAAGGAGCAATCAACGCAATCAACAAAGTATCACAGAAGGACTAGATCAAAAATCAAAAACTAGAGAAGCCAAACAAGCTCCTAGTCAGTACAATCCAAGAAATCATCACAGCACAACGAATTAAGGTTCAATAGAAAAAGATCAAAGGCCACACAGGGATCAAAGGAAATGAACAGGCAGACAAATTAGCAGCCATCACACTGGTGAACAGACCCAAGGATATAGTTAAGGTCCAGGAGCAACAGTGTATAAGCAGCAATATAACACTGAGATAGGACCAGTCCTTCATGGACCTGCCCTTCAAAACATTAGGAAGAACCCTCCTGAAAACCAAATGGGCTAGTAAGTGGAAGGCACTACGCTGAAACCAAACATGGCTCATAGGCTTAAAAGCCAAAGAAATAAACTGGGAGATGACCATGCAGACACTGATGCCATTCAAGATAACATTTCTTCAAACTAGTCAAGAAGATCACAGAGACAGAACTTTTCGATGAAAGACATGGTTCAACGAACATCTCACATTAGCGAACATAAACATACGGAAATTACAGATATATAAATCAGCGGCATGTATAATTTGTGAAAGACAGGAAGAAAAGGATCTACATCCTTTCACCTGTGGATCCAACAGGACAAGGCTAGTGGAAAAACTAACAGCACTCCTGGCATAAGAGTGTGCAGCAAGGGCCAATAACAACAAATAGTCACGATTTATTCAGAGTAGATGGAAATAGTTCATAAAATCAAATACAGGAGAAAAAAGCTGGGTGGGAGTGATGGACCTAATTAGAAGGATCATCATTCACAAAATGATTCAAATAGCAGGAGAAATTACAGGGGATGAAAAGGAGGCCAAGACTGCAGTTAAAAAAGCAGCAGAACAACTATGGCAAGAGAAAAGAAAAATCTGGAAACTAAGATATGAATTAGTAGCAGAGTGGAAAAAAACACAAGACATAACCAGGAAAATAAAACGAGGTTGATCAAGATATAACAATGAAACACAATATAGAAGGACACCACAGAATAAGGGAAGACAGCAAGAAATGGCAGAAAACCTGTATATAGAA
>CAJVPT010005087.1:0-12614 GCA_910592055.1 Acaulospora colombiana | reverse complement strand
TTCAATTTATTGTAAGCAAAATTGATTTCTTGCTATTAATTTATAAATTATTTGTTATATAAAATTTTTAATGTTTTTGTATATGTCTTAATCTTGTTTTGATTAGGCACATGTTGTTTTTCCTTTTTTGCTTAGATTATTTACCTGGTTACACTGACTTTGTTGTGTTTTTTATAGACCCCTGACACTCTGTTTATATTGATCACTTTCTGTTGTGATAGTTGTGTTTAATGATCTTACCAATTTAAGTCACACTTGTTGTGCTATTGTAATAGACTTTTGTTAAACTTGTTTTGACAACAGCTTTATATACGTATATATGTTTGTACTACTCTGGTGATGTGTTTTAGTATATGTGGAGATGGATATATATATTAGGCTATTTAGATCTTGAGAAGCTTTGATGTCCTTCTGGGTCTTGAAAAATTTGAGATTTGCTTGATTTATTGAGCAAACTTATTTGCTTTAGGATTTCTTATAGTATCAAGAAAGGTGTCAACCTGCACTGGCCTGGCTACAAGCTCTGTGAAATTTATATTGGCTCCCCTTTTCTGACTGTGAATCAGTTTATGTTGACTTATTTTCTTCTTTTTGGTAAAGAGAATATAGTCAAGGTTATGCTTTATGTTATGTTTTTCTTAGTAATTACTAGATTAGAACTATATACTAAGTGTTGTTTTTTGTATTAAGATATCTACTGTGTGTTATTGTTATAAGAAAGTATATATTTTGAGTTATGTGTGTTGTCTCTTTCTTTAGGTATATTATCTAAAAAGAAAATTTCTAAGGATCTGAGGAATTTGTGAAAAGAGTTTTTTTTTTTAAAAAATTAATTATAATTGATTATTACCAGAAATTGGTTTAAACAATATATATAATTTCAAGAATATTTTAATTAAAACACTAATAAAAAGTGTCCATACTTTATTATTGATAAGAATAATAACAAACAATTTGGTAAAAATCAAGTTTAGAAATAATATAAAACAAAATAAAAAAGATTATCTAATTCTATAAATACTATAGCTAAGCAATAAGAAAAATTTAAATACAAATAAATTCTGACTTTTTAATATAAAATTATAGTTTTGAAAAGAACTAGAGAACAGTAATTATGAACTTGATGATACTTGACACAAACTTGAAGTAACAATAATTAAGAATGTATACAAGTACCTAAAAAAAAAAGAATCTATTCTATCTCAATAAAAAGGTCAAAACAGGATCAGTAATTCCAAGAAAAGACTTCGAAGCCTATAGAAAAACCAACAAAATTTACTTTCTACTAAAGAAAATATAGGTAAACTAAAATGTAGCAGTTTTAGATCATATAAAAAATTATAACAAACTTATATAATTTATATGAAGAAATTTTTAACTCAAAATTGGTTCTTCCTTAAATACTAAAAGAAATTTTAAAACAATTGAGAATATCACTAGAATAGTGCATACCTTTAGAATAATATACAAGAAAAAAAGTCTTTTTGTTAAAAACCTAATTAGAAAGGCTTTAGAAAATTAATGTGAAGATCTCAAAACCAATCAGAAATGGATGCAAAATTTTGTTCTAAATCAGAAAAAATTCAAAATAACTCTAAATCAAATGTTAACCACAAATAAAAAAAAAGTGAAATATATAGCTACCAATTTATAAATTATTCAGAATATAATAGAAAACTATTATTAAAAAGCTTTTAAAAAAAGGAATATTGATTTTGAAAGTTCAAATTTTTTATAGAAAAGACAATATTAACCCAATAAATAAATTAATTTGAAATAGTACCTATTATTAATAGATAAAATTAAGGTAGAAAAACTAGAAACTACTTTATAATATCTTCCTAATAACAAGGCAGCCAGTTCTTTATATATTAATTATGAGATGCTTAAGTATTTAGATTCTAAAGAAAAATTTTTATTATTTTTTAATAAAGTTTGGTCATTTTTAAATACTCAAAAACCGAAAAAACAGTAAGATTTATCTTATTTCTAAACTCAAATCTTGAAAGTGTGAACTCAACAATACATAACCTATAGTTCTTCTAGAAATGGTCAAAAAATGTTTTACTAAAATTTTTATTAACAGATTATCAACTTTATAGTATAAATAACATAAAATTCTAAAATATTCAAATTTTACAGGCTTACAAGGAAAAAGTATAACAAAACCTATTTATTTTTTAAATAACATATGGAAAGAAGCCAAAGAAAAAAAAAGGAATCATGAATTCTTTTTCAAAAAGCATATGATATAATGAGACTCCTTATATTGAAAAAAGCAATAAATTAAAAAAAAATTTTTTTAACAGGGATTACAGAGATTCAATTTTATTGAAGTTGTAGTAGCAAGTTAATGAGGTACAATTGAATTACAGCTATAGTAAAGGCTATATAACTTTAGATACTATAACTCGACTTCATCTTTCTCTATATAGTAACTAACAGTTACAATAAACTCATTTTCATAGCTATAATCCATGTGATGTGTTATCAGAAGAAGCCCCACTACCTTCCTACCTATGTTCAGACCCTTACTATGTATACTTACCTATCAACTGGCTTGGACCTGAGACTTCTTTTATATTTTGTTTTACTGAATATTCTTTTTACACTACCTATTACAATATATCTATAGAATATTCACATGGAGTCTTAGATATTGTCTCGTTTCATTTGAATATCTTTTTTACACGACCTATTACAGCCTGCCTATAGGATGACTGTACAGAGTCTTGGATGGGTTATTGAATTTGATAGAGACTTTCTTTTTTTGCTAACATACCTAGGTGTCATTAGTCCCTGCACTTTTTATGTCAAACAGATCTTTAGCCTATCTGCAAAAGCTTGTTGAAACCTGTCTTGTGACAAGGTGACTTCAGCACTAAAACCAGCTGAAGCATTTTGTGATCTTTGATTATTCCATGATTGGTTAGGATCTTGATCAGAGGTGATAATAATTAACATAATGAAATGAATGTGATCTTCTTGTACTACCTAAGCTAGGTGGTACTGCCTCGCAGTAGTATTAAACTCAAAAGTAGTACATGGTAACCTGGAAGCACTACCACTGTACTATAGATCCACAGGTTTCAATAAATTAAATTCACATATCTACAATTATCAAAGAACTTATAATAGATTTCTGATATAGATTATAGAAAAACAATCTCTTTATTACTATAAAAAATTACTTATGACTTTCTGTTATATAAAATTCAAAGTGGATAGAATGCAAACTTCCAGAAATTGATATATAATTTTTCTGACAAGAAGCTAAAAACAGTTTTTAAGAACTCAAAATAGCTTGACAATAACTTGAAACTATAATTATTAAGAGTGCATATAAGTGTTTCAAAAAAAAAAAAAAAAAAAAAGTCAAGATAGGATCAGTAATTCCAAAGAAAAATTTTGAAACCTATAGAAAAGTCAACAAAATTTACTTCTTTCTAAAGAAAATCCAAGTTAACTAGGACTTAAGAACTATAGAGAATATTGAAAATATAGAAAAGGCTATTCAAAACCCATAAGATATTTGTGAATTTCTTGATAAAGAATTATATATCCCCAATCACAAGAAGAAATCCCAGAGCAATTAATAAAGATTACCAAAATAGAACATACTCTTAAAATAATATATAAGAAAAAAAAATCTTTATATCAGAAATAAAATTATAGAAGCTCTGAAAAACAGATGAAATATCTTAAATTCAATTAAAAATAAATATTAAGCTTAATATTGAACTATAAAAAACTTAGTATTACATTAAACTGGGTGCTAACCTAAAATCAAAAAGAAAAAAAATTTATTGTTATTGATTTTTAAACTATCAAAAGCAAGTTGAAGAGTATTACAAAAGACTTTCAAATAAAGAAATATCAACTTTGAAAGTTTAGATCCCTTTTAGAAAAAAGAATATTAATTCAAGAAATAGATTGATTTAATATAATATTTATTATTAACAGAAGAAATCAAAATAGAAGAGCTTGAAGCTACTTTGCAATCTCTCGTAAACAACAAACCTGTTGATCCCTTATATATTAATTATGAAATATTTAAACACTTAGAAGTTAAAGAAAAAAAAACTTTATAACTTTCTTTCAATAAAGTCCTAAGTACAGGTCAAATATATAAGAAATAGAAAAGCAATACCATCTATCCATTCCCAAATCCAAGCCTTGAAAATATGATTCGAGCAATACAAGATCTATTGTTCTTCTAGAAATAGCTCAAAAATATTTTACCAAAATCCTTATTAATTAACTGTTAATTATCTTAAGCAATACAAATCTAAACTTTACTGATCTATAAGGAAAGAATATAGTAGAGCTATCTATCTATTGAACAACATTTGCAAAGAAGCCAGAAAAAAGAAAAAAAAAACTATGGATTCTCTTTCGAGATACTGTCAAGGCATACAATATAATATTTCTTTATATACTTAAAAAAATTATAAATCGAATTTAAATTTTTATAACTATCAAAAAGCTTATAATAGATCTTTTTAAAGATAAAAGTTGTAATATTATCTTCCAATGGGTTTTCTAATCCAATAGTGACAAGGGATAATATAAATCAAGGAGAAACAATCTCTTCATTATTATAAAGAATTTTTTATGATCCAATGTTATATAAAATTCAAAACAATAGCAATCAAGATTATTCTATGGAAGAAGAATAATTATTCAATTTCAATAAACCTAAGAAGAAAGTTAAGCTCCCTTTAAGATAAATAGTAATTGTCTATATAAATGATATAACCTAGATTGTCAAATCCAAGAAATATCTAGAAACAATCTTGAAAGAAGCAAATAAGTTCTATATAGCAAGCAACTTTTATATTGATACAGAAAAGTCAATTCTCCTTATTATTAACTGAAATCCTCAAGTTCTTGAAACTATTCAAGCTGGAATAAAAGATAATATTATATATAAAATCAATAAAAAAATCAAATCAAATTTCTTGATATTTAATTAGAATCAATACAGAAGAACCAGAACATTATTAATCTGATAAAATCAAAAATCAGGATAGTTATTCAAGTAAATAACTAAGAAAAAGTTAATAGAAAAACATATCTAATATATTATCAATAAAATCCTAATTTCAAGAATAGAATATAGAATACAATATACATATCAAAATAAGAAGATATATAATGACTTCACAGTCATGTTTAGAAAAGTATTTAAGAATAAGACCTTCATCTGTAGAATAATATCAAATAGTTGTATCCATAACAAAGAAATATATGGTCTCAAGAGTATCTGAGAAATACAATTAAAAAGCTATATATCCAAACTTTTCTATTAACTTAATAATAATAAGACCTCCAATATTATCATTGAAATAGAGTCAAATTAAATATTGAGATCCTAGTAATATTCTAAACAATTCTATTGACTCTCAAAAGCTAATTAAAGAAAATTTAATAGCTACAGCACTGGTCCTAACAAAAAGTATATAAATTACCTTTCAAATTTGAAGATAAAAGAAAACATTTGATTATCAAAAGATATCTTATCTATAAAATCAATATTATAAGATAATGGAGAATATAAAAAAACTATTCCATTACTACAAAAGCATAAGATCATGTTTCTAGATTAGCTTATCAATAATATTATGATGATATTTAAGAAATAGAGAGCAATTCAAATTCTTTTCAATAGATTTAAGGAACCAGTCACCTACTAATACAAAAAAGTTTGTAAAAAGATAATTGTGAATCAAGATCTCCTATAAAACTCTCTATACAGACTCAAATAGATAGGTTAAAATATGCAAACTAAAACATTTTCAACAAACCTAGATAGAAGGAAAACATATTGGATAGTCTATATCAATATTTCAACAAAAATATTAGAAAGACAATATTTTTAAATAACAAATTCTATTTTATTTCATACTAGTTAGTATGTGATCCTACTAATAATAATACTAATTTTCAATTAAATAGAACACAGTTATTAGAAGTAGTTTTATTACAAGTCTATCTTTTCTTATAACTAAATAGACATAATAATTTGAAAAAAAAGAAAACATATTTTTTTGCCAGGAAATTCCATAAACTGGTAGATAAACACAGATTAATAAATAATATCTCTACTAATTATCAGACCTGTAGAAGTAAAGATCCAGGTGAATGACTGGAACATTACACTAATAGAACAAGCCATACAAATAAAAGAATATAGAAATAAACTTATTAGTATTTTGAGATATAACAAAAGGAATATGTCTAATCAGTATATATTCTATATTGATGGTTTCTATAAAAATGTGATAATAGATTGTGAACTTGAGATGGATTTAGCTTGGATTTTAATTAAGAAAAACAAAGTGATTAAACAGTTTTTAGCAGAAGCATTTATATGGCTATTTACAATCAGAATCAAAATATTAGTTATTCTTATTGCACTATATATAGTCTTTGAAATATGACTATTATGATTCATACTAATTACAACACTGCAATCAAAATATAAAAATCCATTTGCTTACAAACAGAGACATCAACAAAAAAATAAACAAAAACCATCAACTGGCTACTATAAAATAAAATTAAAGATCTTATAAAGAAGAAAGTCTTGAATTTAGAAATCTTGAAGTTCAAAGTCCATAAAATCAATAGATTTAACAATTAAATAAACTTATTTGCTAAACAGGTCAGATGAGAGAATTCAATAATCCAGTATCAGCTATCAAAGCTAGGAAGAGTTCTTATAAAAGTCTTGTTGAAAGAATATATAATAGAAATTAATATCAGATATTTCATCAAAATATTTAAAAAGAAAAGGATTAAACTAAACTGAATGATACAGAAAAGGATTTAGAATTTTTGAATCCAAAATAATAAAGTTATAAATTGACTAACCTTTTAAAATTAATTTAATCTAATCAATACTTTTAATACTTTTTTCAAGATCAATAAAAACAAAAGCTTTCTAACTAACCTAATTCATAATGAACTTCCAGTCCTATAGATACTTAAGAAAAAAAAATCAGATATGTATACTATAACTACTTGTCTAGTATATAAACTTAAAGAAGAAATATTAGAACATCTTTTTGAATGTCCAGTCATCAGAAAAACCAGGGCATATAGCAGAAAGCAAATAAAAAAATCAATAAATATATCAGTAAAAAAATAAAAGATAAGGAAGAAGTTTAATCTGTAATAAGTGATTGAGCAGACAAATAGTTGAAAGAGATCTAGAAATTTAACAAAAATCTTTTTAATACTATCTATAGATACAGTATATGAAAGAAAATAAGATCACTTTCTTGAAAAAGTATCTAAAAAAGCAGCTCAAGATCTTATCTATAATTATATAGAGTATAATTGGCAAGCTTTGTCAAATAATGTGAGCAAACTTTAAAAAGAAGATTTGCAATATTCATTATATCAAATTTATAGAATAGAAAAAGAAGTAAAATATTATAGATAAAGATAAAAAAAATAAAATATACAAGTACAGAACCAATATATAGACTAGACAGAATCCCGCTAATCCTCTGACCACACACAAAAAAGATGTTCACAAGAAGTTTTAATACTTCTATGCTAATAAAGTCTTATTACTTTCCTTAAACCAACCCAAAGAGTTCTCTCTGAACTCCCTCACCATCCCTCTCCTCCTGTTTACAATCTCTTTTGAACAAACTGAACTCTTGTGGCCTGCAAAGTTCAGCTCCTACCTTTACTACCTACGGCAAGAAAGTTCCTAAAGAGAAAAAGATCAACAGTGAAGTACCCTCCTCCTTTTAGTTATAGTGGAGATAACAGAGGTTAAAAGCCAGCCAAAGAACTCAAATTTCCACCCTTTTACTAGTGTCTGTGGCCTCTCAGAGCTACCTTTTTCATGACTTTCTGGAGAATTTTGCCTACCCAGCTCGACCCTAAAATTTCGAGTAGCATGGATCTTGCCAACTCTGATTGGTTGACATGAAACACGTTGGACAAGATTGATAAACAAGCTCCTATTGGCCACCTCACGTGTCTGAATGCATTTTCTCAGTTCCATAAGAACCTGGGGTCCACTATAAGTCACATCTGTAGGTGTGAGTGGATACAAGACATGATACCGATACATCATTGGATACAAGAAAAGGGTCTGTCTGACTATGGTAAAGGTCACAAGATGCTTGATTGACCTTTTTCAAGTCAGAGCCACCTATTTCCTGATTGTATGTCAGGTAGGTTCCCAACCTCTACTGCTTGGAAAAGTCTAAACCAGAGAAAGCAAGAAGCCATCAAGGATACTTAGTGGTAAAGCTCGTGTGCAAAGCAACCCAGGAAGTTTTTGTCCTATCTTCAAAAAATCTTAAGCTGGAAGACTGGAAGGCCAATGCCACTTCACCAATCGAAACTTGAGTCCGAAAATGTCAGCAGTGACGTGCGAGCCGGTCAGATAATCTGTGAGATTCTCGTCGATCACTAATACCAATGGCCACCAGCAGGGTATGTCTACCGCGAGGCTAGGTGCTGTCCTTTCTATAAGGAATTAAATCTGAAATAAGAGACACAGATAGGTAAGTATTCCTATATTTAGATAGGAATGGGTTTAATTGATGATATAATGGAAGACTCTCAAGTCGCTCATGCGGACACCAATATACCACCTGGGCCTTCCTGGTTACTCCCTCCCCACAAGCCTTAATACTGTAAAGTCTCCTCAATGGCCTCCAACTTATCTCCGTAAAAGACTTAGTAGAAGTACTTTTCTCCAGACCTTCTTATAAGGGAATTCAAGACAAGACAAACATAGGCCAAGAAACAAAACCGATACCCGCTCCAAATCACACATGACTGTCCAATTTTCTTCTTCTTTTTATTATTTTCAGACACCAGCATGCTCTAGGGATGCTGGTTTTTCTTTTGTAAAAGAAAGGGCAATAGCCTTGAGGTAGCTTTAGTATAGCTTTAGCTTATTATTATCTTTATAGTTCCTGAATATATATTCCTGTACTCGTGCTTTGTGCATTGTATATATATAATTTGGAAACCAATAAAGTTAGGCATGAGTAAAGATGGGTCCCTAAAGGGGGAGGCAGGGACATAAGTCAAATGTCCTTTACTATGAAAAATTAAAAATTTTAAATTAATAACTATAAAAAAACTACACACAATTGTTCTTCATTATCTAAATCATTGATTTATAGCATTTCCTGATTTTTGTTCCTATTAAAGTAAAGAGTTATGAATTTTGTCCCTCAAAAAGGGACATAAGTAATCTGCGAAATTTTATATGCTAAATACTTTAGGGACCCATCATTAGGCATGAGCCCATTAAAAAAAAAAAAAAAAAAAAGACTAGACAGAATCAAAAAGTATTATTATTATCTTTAAGGAATCCAAATTTGGAAGGTACTAAAGAAAAAAAAATGAAATGAAATATATAGTGATTATTAAGGATTGGATTTGTTATGAAATCAAATGTTTTAATTTTTAACTATGGACAGAACTTAGAATAATTTATAGTAATGACCTGTAGGTAATGATTTTATTAATTGAAGAATTTATCCAAATTAATAAAAGAGCAAAATATTATTTCCTAGGTTATATTTAGAGAAATAGTTTTTTGACAATAAGTGAGTTAATGAAAGTTATAACAATTTATATATAATAAAGACATATAATACTGGCCTCACTATGGTTAAAAAAATTGGCAATATATTTTAAGCTATTATTAAAAATATAATTATTATTTTTTAAAATAATATACTATATAATTATTTTTGAATTAATTTTTTATATTTTAATTTAAATTTGATAATAAAATTATTAACAAATAAAAAAAACAAATCTATATTTTTGAATTTTTATATTATTAAATTATAATTAATTAAAAAAAAAATTTTTTTAATCCACTATTAGGTTGATACAACCTATCTTTATTGTATATTTAAAATTACTATATAATTTAAAAGACAGCTCATCTGTTTTAGAAGTTTAAATTCTCTAGATACAACTTAAGAAATGATATTTTACTATCTTAATAACTTGAATTAATCTTTAGTTATCAAGTTTATTACTTATAGATCATCACTGTAAATTACTCAAAATTTTAAACAGTAAATTAAATATCTAACCACTTTTTCCTTTTTACTATTCATCTTTCAATAATATTCTTAATGTTTATATCTGTGAGTTGTTCTTTAGGTATATATTTTTTTTGATAAAGGACTATCCTGTTTCTTTAAATTTTCTATGTTATTACATTTTTTCTTTAAAATTTGATATTGTTTAGATCTTCTATTAATATTCAAAGTTTTTTTTTATTCAATTACTACTTTGCAATAATCATTTCAGATTTTCTTTTTAAAAATTTTTTATATTTATTGATATAGTCTTCCTATGGCTTTTCTTATAATAAATGGCTTTATCTTGTAATGTAGCTTAAAGAAGTCTTCAATATTTCTTGTTTTATCTTTATATATATTGTATATTCACATATTATTTTAAAAAGGTTCTGTTTCTATTGCTATATCACATTAAGCCATAGATAAACTACTTTATAGATAGATTCTTGATCTTCATTCTTGATCTTCACTTGATTAGTAATATATTAATCCAACTTTTTACTTGCTTCTTTTTAGATGTTTAGTTTTTTGAAACTCATTACTAAATATAAGAATAGATGATTAGTTATTTTTTTATAAGTTCTGTACCTAATATAAGTAGTTGTTTTGTAAACTTCTAGTTTTTGCTTTTTAAGTATCTATAATGTAGAAAGTTTATCATAAGTAAAATTCATTAAAAAACTTTTGTCCTTGTTATTCTTAAAGAATGTATAAAATGTATGATATATATTAAACTGGTTTCAAAAGATTATTTAGTTTATTTCAATTCTATCAATTTCAGGTTTGCTTTTGATTACTTTAGTAAAGACAGATCTTTCTTTGATTCTATTTTTTAATAAACTTTTAGATACTAATGTTAATAGTTAGGACTTTTCATGTAGCTATAGAAAAGATCTCACTTATTTCTAATATATGCTGCCATACTATTGAATTTTTTTTTTAACTAATTTTATTAATACATCTATTATATTGTTGAAATAATCTTCTTTATATATATAAACTTTTTATGATGTCAAGATAAGGTTTTTTTTTTTAACCAAATTTTTGATCTTGTTCAAAGTGACCAATTAGCTTTTTTTTTTTTTTTTTAAACCCTCTGTCAGGCTAGTTATATATACTTTATTAAACAATTGTAAGCTATATATATAGTATGAATCACTAAAGCTAAAACTTTAATTAGCCCACTTGTCTCAGTAATTACTCTAAGTACAACTTTGAAAGTGATTTTTTGCTCCATTAAAAGTTCAGGTGGAGACCCTTCCAACTTTTAATATTATTGCTTGCAGGTCACTACTGCAGATCACTCTTTGCAGTTCTGACAAAACTCAAAACCCAACCATTTTATTCTGAATCTAACCCCTTTTGATAAGATATCTGTGAGACCTTGATCTTCTAATCTTTCTTTTTCTATTATTGGAGCACCTCTTCTTTTTGGAAATGCAGTTTTAGGTTTTGGACCAGGAAGGCTTAGAGGTTTTTTCATCTTATCTTTTCTTTGAATCCCTTGTGTTCTTTCCCATTCTATGATTTTTTTACATCTTGTATTCCAAACCTTCTTACGGAATTGGTTGCATACTATACTCTGCATCTTCTTTATCCATTTTCTTGCTTCTTTTCCAATTCTTTTGCCATAACATCTAAGATCTGCTATCTCAAGAACAAGGTTGCTTCTTATCAATCCTATAAAGAAGCTCAATATATCTTGACTAGTTGTCAAAGCTTGTTTCACCAGCCTGGATATCCACTTATCTATTTCTTCCAATTCTTCCCTATTCTCTATTATTAGTCTCACATGCTTCTCAGCCACTTCCTTTTTTATTTCTTGTAGGAGTTCTCTAAAGTTCTTCAGAACCCCTTCGAGACCTTTGTTCCATACTTCTTGTATCTGTTCCTTGTAAGCTGAACATTCTAGCAGGTGATCAATTGTTTCTTCTTTATGGAGGTCACATGCAATACATTTCACTTGCTTATACAGATCTGGCCTTCTTATTGCCAGTTTACTTAGAGTTGGTAGCTCATTACTCGTTAATTTAATAAGGAAGCTTTTTTTCTATAAGTCTTTGAATGATGTGTTCCATATATACCCATTCATTTTTTCCCATGCTAGATCCCAAGTGTATTCTTGTTATTTTTTGATCTGATGACTCCATTTCTTTTTGGTTCTATTCTGTGCTATCCATTGATATACCGTGGTCTTGTTATTTATCCTTTTGATAAATTGTCTTATGGGATCATCTAGTGTCTTGTCTTTCCACTTGATTTCTGTAGAGATTTTGTAGAAAGTAAGATCCTTTTATTCTATTATAGGCAAGTTAAGGACTCCTTTGGCTAAAGTATTTGCTTCATTATTATAGGGATCATTGGAATATGTCTTGACCTTGGTAAGCTTTAGATCTAGGTTTTTCTTTTTGACCAGTTCTACCATTCATACCCATAATAACCAGTTTTTATTTTTTAGCCATCTTTTATGTATTCTTTTTGGGTCATCTTTCTTGACTGATATCTATTTAGAGATGCAAGCTTGACTAT
>CAJVPT010005086.1:0-12615 GCA_910592055.1 Acaulospora colombiana | reverse complement strand
TGAAATAAAACAACTTTGTTGTCTTGTTGGCCAAATAACAATTGTTTACTGACTTATTGAAATAAAGTCTTTTACAAGTATGTCTATAATACCTTTTATTACTTATGAATAACAAATACAACTATTACTATAAATCTATTGGTATTTGTTTAGATACTATTAGTAATTCAGGTCTTATATTGCCTCGGAGCTTTGAAATTAGTGGTCAGGTCATGTGATCTAAAATATTATGTATTTTAACAAATTATTAGCATTTCATGGCTAGAGGTCTAAATCCTTGATTATCTCGAAATCCTATTTGACAATATCTTTCTAATATTTAAGAAATGATGTTCAATTTATTAAAATAACTATAGATTTCTAAGGCTGTTTTAGCCATTGTAATCTAATTTTTAAATATAAAGTCATACTTTCATCAGATGACTTAGGTAAACTTGTTACAATTCTATTTGACTTATTTGTTCATTTATCATATTCTGTGTTTGTCTGATATCCATATATTTAGAGAATAATATTCTAAATATTATGATTTTATTTATCTTCTCATTCTTTTCTTCTGAAAAAGCTGGTTCCTTAGATTTTGTGTTTGGACCTGTCTTCACTGCAATAATTCATCTCTTCAGGTTGAAAATTTGATATTTGACAAAAAGCAAATTAGTTTGCAATTGTTTAAGAATGTTGAGAATTGATTCTATCTTGTTTAGACCTTTGTTAATTCTTTTGATAATACTAATATATTGTTATAGGTTACATGGGTAACACAATTTATGCGTAACTCTAGAATCCAAAAACCCAAAAGTCTGACATGAAAGATTGTATGTCACAAAGTAAGAAACTATAAATAAGGCTCAGGTACTGATAAGGGAACTATATGTATCTAAAAAAGTATGAAAAGTTTAGCAAGCTTAGGATTATTATAGTCGATTATAAAGTAGATAGCCTATTGTTAGTTAAAAAAGTATAAATAGCTTATCAATATATGCCGAAAAGGCAGAGCTGAATGTGTTAGGAAAAACAGTCCTCATTGAGAATAAAGATAAGAGTTAATAATATCTCAAAGAAACAAAACACAATAAAGAGACACTTACCTTCAGCCAAGTTAATCACCATACTTCTGCCTTTTCTAAGTGTTCTTAATAGGAGGTATTATCTTCTTTGTGAGTATTTTTGAGATATTTGGATTATGTGAGGTGCTACGAATTAGTGATGGACTCACTGAGTTAACTCATGACAATATGTTCAGCTAGGTTCTATATAATTGGTATATTGGTTTTATCTGAGATCTTTACATATTGTTAGTTCTTTCTTATAAAAAGAGAGAAATCTGGATTGGCCAAGTCTATTTAGTCTTGGTCTAGTAGAAGTTTATCTTCTTTATAGAGGCAGAAGTAAGTATTGTAATTATATGTTTTACAATAGAAACACAGTTTTACTAATTTGTTAACTTATTTAAAATTATTGTTTTGAAGTTTAGAAGTGGTTTTTAGAGCTTGGATGAAGTCTTATTTATTTGCATAATATATTATAATAAAGTGTTTAGTTTGGTTTTTGTGATTTAGTGGAAGGTAATATGTTTGACCATTGGTTTTGCTAAAGGATTTCTTTAAGGTCATCTACTGTTATACCTTGTGGAAGATTGATTAGAATATTATTATATTTGTTTGTTTCTTCTTTTATTTCACGAGTTCTGGATATTGAGTATATTTATATATAGCTGATATCTTTGTAAATTGTCTATTTTTGAACTTGTTTTTTATAGTTACCACTGGTTTTGAATTGTATAATAATGGTTAAACTGAATCTATAAGTAACATTATTATATATTCCAGAGTTGATTGGTCTTTGAACAATTTATTTATGTTTGATTTGATAAAGTTGTTTGAGATATTTTATATTCAGATAGATCTGACTTGGCTTCAGTTGTATTGATATGCACTGCAATTATTGTTAAAGTGATTCTATTCTTAGTGTTCTTAATAATGCATACAGTCTGTATTTTATTATAATTTTCAAATATAGTTGTGATAATAGATATATCAATTGATACTTCAATTCTTATATATTTCAAGATTTTGAAATATTTCCATTTGTTTTTGATAAAAAAGATTTTTTTATTATTATTGTTACTTGATATATTTTTCATGCTCTTAAGGACTTTGCCTGATTTGATAGTTGTTGAGATCAGTTCTATATTCTAATTTTTCTCTTGATCTCTGAAGTCATATTTTTGATTAAGGAAATTATTGTGATATTAATAAATGTATTGTGTATAGAGTTTGTAATTGTTGTTGATACCATTGTGATTAAAGAGGATGGTCTCATCTTCCTATTCTATTTTGGAGATTTTGATTGTTTTGTGGACTCTTCTTTTTACAGGTTTTCATTTGTTGCTTCATTCCACTCTTTAATATTGTTTATTATAATATCTATTTTTTTTGGATGATTTATATCTTAAGGATTACATTCTTTGTCAATGTTTTATCAGGCCTTGGGTTTCTTTACTGGTGACATGGAGATGAATCTCCTTGACAGTCTTGTTTTCAGAACTGGTTTTATGATTTTATACTACTAATTATAAATCATTTTCCTATATAAATAACTATTAAATCTTTTGTCCTGGTTGACTTTTTTAGTATATTTGTTGGGTACTCTTTGCAAGTATTTTATTTTTTCTTTTATATTTTAAGTTCTTACTATAAAAGAATATTTTTAAGAATTTTGATGCAGTGAGAAAAAAATTTTTTTAAAATTTTTTATAGATATTATGTAATAAATAAATAGATTTTAATAAAGTATATATAAAAAGCCAGCATATTTGTTATTGCATTTCTAATATTATAATATAGTTGTTTGAAAAGACTACTTTGATAAATGTTGACAATTGTTTGATAAAGTGAAGTTTTGTTTTCTTATTAAAGTTGTTTTCAAATTTATTGCTTTTATGTATAATATATGTTGTTGTACTTTTTTAATAATTTTGTTTTTATAGTTTTTTTAGTTTTGAGTTAAGTTGCTGATATATGAAAAAGTAGATACTAGTTTTTTTTTTACCGGGCTTATTGATTTGGTTAAAAATAAATTTATTGAAAAAAATACAAATATTTGTTATTATTTCTGAAAAATTAATATCAAAATTATAATTACTTGACATTGTAATTAACAAGTTATTTAAATTCAAAGTATATATTTATTTTTTTATTTAAATATTTAATAATTTATTTAAAATATGTATATATTTTAAAGTATGATCTTTTTATAATACTTGAATAATATATAAAATTAAAAAATATACATTCATTAAAAAAATTTAATGACTTTTTTGTCAAACTATTGTAGAATGAAATAAAAAACTTGGAATGTAATAAATATATATTTAATTTATAAATTTTTTAAATATTATAAATATCAAATGCTTATTATAGTTCTAAAAATAATTTTATTTTTGATTAAAATCAACTTGAAAAAAAAATAAATCAGATGAAATTATAATTAGTAAAAAAATATAAATAATAGTAATAATTTAGATAATAATAAAGATGTTAATAGATTTTTTGATAAAAATATATAAAGTTTATATAATTTTCTTATAAAATTGATTGTTATAAAGAAGAAGAAAATATTGAATGAAATATTTATTAAGTTACATATTTTCTTAAAAGATTAATAAATTTGTGATTAAAAGTGATAAAAAAATATTTTTAGAAATTTTATTTATTTTTATTTATTTTTTGACAAATTCTATTTGTCTATTTTATTTTTATTTATTCATTTCTTTTTACTTTATTCATTTCTTTTAATTTTTTTATTCATTTATTTCTTCCTTTATTTATTTATTTCTTCTCTTATCCATTTATTTTTTTTTTTACCTATTATCTTTTCTCTTATTCATTTATTTCTTTTTCTTTTATCTATTTATTTTTTTTGTCAGCTTATTTCTTCCTCTTTTATTTATTCATTTTTTATTTTCTTATCTGTTTGTTATTTCTCTCTTGTCCATTTATTCATTTCTGTTGCTCATTTATTTTTTTTCTTTAGCTTTTTTATTTCTTTTTTATATTTATTTTTTCCTTTCTTATCTATTTTTTGCCTATTTGTTTCTTCCTCTTTTGTTTATTTATTTCTTTTTTTCTACTCATTCATTTTTTTTTGCCTATTGTTCCTTTCGCTTTTGTTTCTTCTGTTTTTGTCCATTCATTTTTTTCTTCTCATCCATTTGTTTTTTCTCTCTTGTTCATTTGTTCCTTTCTTGTTCTTTTGTTTCTATCTCTTATTCATTTATTCCTTTTTTATTTATTTGTTTATTTGTTTCTTTCTTGCTTTTTTTCCTCTCTTATCTATTTCTTTCTTTTTTTCTTATCTTTTTATTTCTTCCTTTTTTATCTATTCATTTTTTCCTCTCTCTTTTATTTGATTCTTTCTTTAAAATCTTTAGATTTTATAAATGTAAGAGCTCAGGATTACTTCTTTATTTACTTTATAGATAATTTAGCTTTTGTTATGAAAAAGAAAGAAAAATAAATAAATAGGCATGTGAAAAAAAATGAATGATAAAGAAAAAAGAAATGAATAAGTGAGAGATATATCAGACTATAGTAAGATTGTATTATATAGCACTAAATATTGCCATTTATATTATATTCTTCTAGTAGAATACCTCCCTAGGTACTAATGATGGGTTTCTAAAGTATTTAACATATAAAATTTCATAGATCACTTATGTCCCTTTTTGAGGAACAAAATTAATAATTTTTTAATTTAATAGAAACAAAATTCAGAAAATGTTATAAATCAAAGGTTTTAACAATAGAAAACTATCCTGGATGGTTTTTTAATAGTTATTGATTTAAAAATTTTAATGTTTTCTAGTGAGGGACATTTGTCTTTTGTTCCTGTCTCCTCCTTTAGGGACTCATTTTTACTGGGCACTAATCAATTTATCATGGGTAAGTTGATTAATATCAAGGGTATTGTATGCAGTTGTTTATGGTATTACTAGCTGTATAAGGGTGCAAAGCACCCACAAATGTGAAGTGAAGTGAAGCATTTCGTTAGCATATTGCTTTCTAATTTTAGAGTCCCATCTCCCTATGATTAATCACACGAGAAAAAAGGAAAAATGTAGATAATTTCAAAACCACAATCAATTATATACACATTTTTATTGTCTTCACTTACAGTAGTCATTGTAAGTTATATATATTTATCGCATAAAAATAATTGCATAATCCACCAAATTTTTTCAGAGAATAAGTAAAAGTAATACCTAAAATATTTATTTTGGTATTTGGAATTTTTTCGAGAAAATATATAACAGAATTATTCTGTGGAATGCTATTACATAAAAATTACTCAAACCTTATTGTTCAATTACCTCCATCGATTATCAATGAAACATGGAAGTTATTTATGGCTCGAAAACACAATTCATTAACTGAATATGAGGCAAATACACATTAACCTGATTGTTGAATCATTTTTAAAACATGAAATTGCTAGATACCAGCAAAAAAAAACAGTGCTAACGCCGTGATCCTAACTCTATACCAAAATTTTTTGCTAGTTTATCTTCAGACAAAGAACACCATATAACTGAGACTTCTACTAATATGCACAGCTCACGAATATGACTGAGCAAAATTCAGACACATTAGAATCTACCTCACAAGACATGCAAATATTGTTAGATAAAAGGTGCCCTGTCTCATAGAATAAATTGGCAAGTATTACTTATACTGAGAAAGTATTTAATATACGATTAAAAGAAGAAAATGATTCATTCCGACTAAAATTTGTTACTAAGGCTTCAAAGCAAATAATACAAGAAATTCAAAATGCTTAGCTCGTAAAAATTCTATATTAGGTATTAAATCAATAAAAAACTAGATTCGAGATGGAAGTGTATATGCTTACATTTATGATCTTGAGATAAAAGATGGAA
The DNA here is from genome assembly GCA_910592055.1 of Acaulospora colombiana. Classification (NCBI taxonomy): domain Eukaryota; kingdom Fungi; phylum Glomeromycota; class Glomeromycetes; order Diversisporales; family Acaulosporaceae; genus Acaulospora; species Acaulospora colombiana. Next base: position 6,677 of record CAJVPT010005086.1, on the reverse strand, counting down.
AAGATTATTTAGAGCAAAAAAATAGAGGAGCATAGTGAGCTAACTCTAATCAATCTTTTTTTAAAAAATTTGATATTGCTTGTGAGCAATTTATTTTTCTCGTGAACAGTGCATATTTGTCTGTAAGCAATTAATTTTTTCTTGTGAGCAGACAGTTATTGCCCATGAGCACTGATTATTTCTCTTAAAATTCTCTCGAAGTTACAAGAATACCGAAATTGTTTGTAGCATAAGTAACAGGTTCTATCTGACATATCATGAACTGCTGATTTTTTTTTAACTCCAGCTATTTCACTTTTTGGGAGCATGCCATTCTTCGGTATCTTGTATTGCTAAATTATTGCAAAACAATAACCCTTCGAGTCTACAAATAAGCTCAGTTTGAATTGGTGCTAAATATGTATATCCATCATTACCAGTCATTTGAAATTGATCTTTATTAGTATCTATAATATCACCAACTTGCTTAATCCAAGGCATTCCAAGTACAATAGGATGACCTAAATTTTTGATTACTAAAAAGTTACCTTCGTTAGTTACATCTCCAATACTAATAAGAATCCCATTTTTCTCACCGATTGGAAGTGTTTTAGTGCCAGCTCCTTTAATCATATATCTGGCTTTTTGATCAATATCAAAACCCGAGAATCAAAGAAATCAGCATCAATCAAATTAATATTAGATCCTGTATCGAGAATACCTTCACACTATCAATATCACCAGCGATATAAGCTATGGTAGCTTGTGATACCTCAGATCCTTGTTCAGCACGATTAGCCATCTGCATAGATTTAGATGAGGTGTCTTCTTCTCCCATAAGAGCTTTCCGAAAGTTCAACACGCATAGCAGGGGATAACATTTTTAAAAGATTCATGATATGTATTTGTGTGGTCATTCCTGTGACTGCTTTATTTTGCCAAAGAAGCTGTAGCTTGACGTCTGATCATTATAGCTTGTGCAAGTTCCTCCTTGCTCATTTTTGGACGTGATACTGAGGCTGGCTTTAAATTTTGATTTGAGAAAGTAGTACTCCTAGAACCACGTGTCACTTTTTTTTTTATAGGAGAGTCGTCCGGAACCACGATTTTTAAGCGTAGCAGAATACAACTTACATAAAAGGGTAAATGATTGTCATTTTTTTTTTCCGGTGAACACATCTCGTACGTGTACTGAAACATTTGATTTTTCTAAAAAATCGTCTTTTTGTCATTTTGGAAAATCCGCAAAAAAAAAAAACCCCCATGTCTAACATCACCGAAATAATGATATTTTGTCTCGTTCTAGGTCACGTTATTAAAAATTCTTTCCCGGTCGACATCGATCGTAAAATGACCATAGGGCATCTCAAGGATATCATCAAGAAGAAGAAGGAAAATACCTTTGTCAATGTTGACGCCGACTATCTGGAGCTATGGAGTGTGAATATTCCTATCACTAGAGAAAACAAGAACACGATCCTAAACTTCGAAAACATCAAAGAATATGAAGGTGAAGAGTTGCTCCCAAATGAAATTGTTGGAGAATATTTTCACGAATCCACTAGTAACATCCGCATCATCGTGCAACTACCACCGCCTGTCACCACTGGTAAGTGTCTTACCTCTCGAAGGTAGTTTCTTTATTAAAAGATCTCCTAAAGTCTGGTATGCTCTTTTAACCGTACCATATTCGCCAATAATACCCAAAATCTTATCGTCAAACACGCCCAAAAAACACACTTTTTAACGTTTATTCGTTATCATTCCTTTACTCATTATTATTATTATTCATTCCTGTTGATCAAGGAGGACCCACTAAGAAACAAAAATTAGCAAGTAAGTTTTACCACCAACCTTAATGAGGTGAAGTACGTGTGATTCAAACATAATCCCCCTGGAGCTAGAAGTGTCATCGGGATTTTGAATTTTTAGAAATAGATTGCTCCATCTATTATCCTCTAGTCTTTTTTGGATTTTGTCATAAATACGACCAGAGGCCCATGAGAGAGATTTTTCTCGGTAAAAAGTGTCAGGCCACCGATGAATAAGGTGACTACTAATTTCAGCGTATTGTGCGTTTTCGGATAAGCATTGTATGAGCTTTCCAATATTGCCAATTTCCTTGAGAGCTTGTTCAACACGTTTTAAAGACCTTTTCTTAATCTCATCCCGATTGCTGAGAATGACTTGTTGATCCTTGATATTGGTATTATCCAGACGAATAATAGATGCTGGCATCTCAAGAACGTACCTTGGAACACCACCCGCCTCGTCGCTGAGGTCAAGCATCAAATCTTGTGGTATCTCCGGATAGACACTTAAGCGGCAGGCATCCAACTCTTCTATTGACCATGGTGGCATGCAATATTTGTTTACAAGATTCTTGATGAACTCTTGAAATCCTTTGTTATTGACACTTTTTGATGATGCAGAAACGACTGTTTTTGCTATAACAAATTTGGGAGCTGTACCATCCACCAAATACCATGTTTTAGGATTGTAAAGTTTCTCCGAAAATTCATTAAAGACACCAACGAGGAGATCAGAATCCCTGAAACAGTACAATAAATCGCCTTTGACTGGCTGAAAAATGACCGTGGCATCGATTTTATTGCACAAGAGCCGGATTAATAAGTAAATCAAGAAACACGATTTACCGACACCTGACGTGCCAGATATGAGGAACCTAGGGTCGTAATTCACATTAGTAATTATGTGATATAGATCCTTGTAAGATTCCCGTACATATAGCGCATGTTCCTTAATTACTGCAAGAGGTTTTCTGTCAGGATGCTGGATTATGTTTGCACTAATTGAAGTTAACTCTTCCTGTTCTATTTCCTGTTCATATGACATTGTTTCGATATCATCTCGTAAACTTTCCGGAAGTTTTTTCCTGAGATTAAGGATCACATCTAATATATTCGTAAACAATGGACCTGAAAGAATAAATTAAGTCGTTAATAGATTATCCTAATTCACATAAAATTCCGACAGCCGATCCATTCTAACCCCCAATGAAAACTTACTTCCTAATTTTTGTTTCTTAGTGGGTCCTCCTGGATCAACAGGAATGAATAATAATAATAATAATTAAAGGAATGATAACGAGTGCACGTTAAAAAGTAACAAATCACTTACCAGCAATGGGTCGATCTACGATAACGTAAATGTGTTTTTTGGGCGGGTTTGACAATAAGAAGCAGAAAGAAAAGTACAAGAATAAAAAGTTATTCAGTATTATTTGCGAATATTAACACGATGTGAGCAAAAATGAGGTTTACCTCTTTTAACTTTTTTAACCAATTCTGCGATTGCTATAGCCGGTCCACCTGGTATCCCCACCTTTCAAGAGTTACTTCGGTTAGTTTAGGGAAGATATCACCCCTGACTCTCTGATTATTTATTATATTGATATCTTCGTCCTCAAGATTTAATTCAGCTCTCCTTTCTTGCAAAAATTCCTTAACCCGCTCTCGACTCCATCCATTAATTTCTTCAACTGTCGGGAGATCAGCTGTAGAAGCACTCTTAAAAGTACTTGTAATATTGTCAGACATGGTTATTTATACTGTATGAAAAACAAATGTGGGTAACAGTTGCACAGTTCAGAAAAAGGATTTATATCTAATTCAATAGTTTTAATACAAACATAAGTCATGCTTATGTAAAAAAGTGATAATGCAGAATTCCACGTCACGTGATAACTTCATTTTATTTTTTATAACACGAGATGCCGCATATGTATTTGATATTATCCGAACTTAAGTTTGAAGTGCAACAAGCGATGTCATGTGAGGTTGAGCTCTTGGGGAGCGATGTTGATGTGGTTAGACATGAAGACTAATGAAAATTCAAGACATTTATTCCATATAAACTTTTTATATTTCGGAGAAAAGAATATGGGTGTGGGATCGGATATCTCTACCGGTTCTCAACGTTGATTATTATGTGAGATAAATTCTTGTGATAAACCTTGTACGAAGTCACTTACTAGGGCTATGTCGGAAGTAGAATTTGCAATCCTTTTTTTCTTCAGCGAGATATCGCCAATGGTTTCTGTAGTATGTGATAATTTTGAATCTAGATACGTAGTTAACAATGTTAACGGTTTTTGTATCACATGATAAGTGTGAATATACAGTGGGACTTTCTGAGCTTGATCCTATATGAATGATATTATCGTCCCAAACTCATATGCAATTTTTTTTTCAGCTAAGCAAATAGACTATAGTGGGATCTCTTTATTTTTTTAGCGGATAAGCTAGCCTCCGGCTAAAAAATTGTCAGATAGCAGTTACATTATGTGGACATGAGTAGAGAATCTACACTCTTCATACTTATTTTTTATCTAATTATTTTAATAAACTATTATTATCTACCGATGAATAGGTATTGGATACGTACTGTTCTCACGGTTTCGGTACGAGTTATTCACGCATCACCTTGCCTTACTTCTTCCCTGCCTGTTTTTAATGAAATGAAAGACTTAGTTGAAAGCTGGCATAGCTAATCTCGACGAATATCCCCTTAGCAGAGGTATTGATTAAATAAATATAGTTATATGGTATGAAGTTTATTCACGAGTTTGAATAGTTTCCACAGTTCCTGATTTAGATGACTTTGGGTTGATAGGATGATTGATCTTAACAACATTTCTTTCGGAAACACTACTTTCGCTGTTCTTGAAAAAATTAGGTTCGTTAGCCTTTGTGGTAGAGATTTCATTAGTGCCACTCATTTTTTCGTTCCTAAATACAGAAAACCGTTTTATAATCTTAATTAATAAGTGATACATTAAATAGTGGTATATACTTTTTAATTAGCGGTAGAAAACGTTATTGGATCCATCTTACAGGAGGAAAAAACGATGAATTTTATAACGTCCAGAACCATTAGAACTGTTCCAAAACCCAATATATATTTTTTATTTTACCGGTTAGCCACTTATAATAAGTCGGGTTTTACCTGTGATCGTATTCGGTAAATTATCCCTTAATTTCGATCTCACCGGAGGAGTAAAAAAGTCAAAGAACGCAATGATCTGGGATATGCTAAGTCATCGTAACATATTAACTTTGATAAAAACACTAATAAGAAATGATAAGCGATCATTGGTTTATTAAAAGATAGTGTAACTTTTATAACACCCCAACTACGTAGTAAGAGAGCTAGGAATAAAAAAATTACCAAGAAATAGTGGGTAGACTCACGAAGTAAAGATATGCTAGCGCATCTAAACCCCGCTTCACGTGTATTTTTTATTGTTTTAATAAAGCTATCCGACCTAAATGGTCTTTTTCCAATAATTTATTTTGTGCGTGATGTCCGGGTATTCCTCCTATTTTTACTCTGAATTTATCATCGGCATTCCGTCAACTTTGTTAACGATTTTTTCTTGTCAAGGTGATTATTTTTATTTCATATCTATAAAATGATGTCGAATTCACAATCTAAAATCAATTAAAAGAGGATGTTTCAAGGCTTACAGCTGAGACCGATAAACTTAGACGGGAGAATGAAGGGACAACAGAACTTAGAAATGTAGCGCCTCGATTAAGGCTGAGAACATCGGTCTTAAAGCCGAGAATGAAAAATTAAAGCAAGGTAGAGCATAATCTAAATTTATAAAACTGGAGTAGAACGATAAAGACATTGCTTCTGAGAACGCCGAACTTAAAGCTAGAATCGCAAAATTAGAACTGAGACAGTTTCTAGATGGAAACGATTATTCTGGTGTGGATCATTAGAAGATACCAGGGAGATCAGTATATCATTGGTTAATATTATCTCTAATGAACTAAATTCTGATAATTCTCTTGAACGAATAGAAAATAGTTCTGATCACACATCTGATGATTCGAAGTATCGTCCAGTTCTTTTGACATATGAAAAGGATAGTCAATGTTTTGCATCTCTTACCCCCCTGAAACAAATTTTCGCCTTGCTAACTCCACTAATAGTGCTCCTGAACAAATAAACTCACGATGTGATGGATCAAAGAAAGACTCATACAAAGGCACTGTCACCTCGGCATCTGATATATCTGCATCGTTGATCAATACGGATGTTAAATCATCGGAAGACAAGGAGATTGATGATTTGCTAGATTCAAAAAATAAAGAGATGATTAGAAAAGTGATAATGGAGAAGATCAGGGAAAAGAATTTTCGAGATCAAAACTTATCATATGATAAAGGCATTCCATCAGAACCATCTATAATATCGAAACATATCTCTAGCCACCCTCTGACTGCCTCCAGTGATAGTTCTGAGTCACCTTCAGATAGTAATTCATTAGAGCAATTCGCTTTATCATGCGACACCGAAATTATTACATGGAGCCGAAGCCATTATCGAAACATGCTATTGTTCTCCCGGTAGGACGAATTGCTCTTCCTACATTAGTCAAATAATGTTTGCTAAATAAAAAAATTAAATACAAATCATCGCACTCAAGGCTTATTGTAATATGATATGATTTACGTTTAAATATTCCCGCAATTCACTATAATCCAATACTCCAGTCATATTACCAGTGAATTTATTCATAACTCTAATGAATCCAGTCCTAGGATCGTATATAAACCGTCTCTCAAAAAGAAAGCAACACCTGATCGTCGATCTTTAATTGTTAAAATTTTGATCAGATCAGATCAAATCATGATGAAATTTATAATATAGATAGAATATAAGTA
>CAJVPT010005085.1:0-12615 GCA_910592055.1 Acaulospora colombiana | reverse complement strand
TTTAAGTAGTGTAGTCCTTTAACTAATAATGTACAATGACGAGTTAGTCGCTTTGTGAAAGTCTGTAAAATATTTAGATATTTTTCAATATCTTAATAAAGACATGCCATTGTGGCATGATTGCGGGTTAAAAAAAAATAATAATAATAATAATAATTTATATATTAATTATTTAATTTTTAGTAAAATGACCTATAGATCCATAGTGCAGTGGTTAGCACTCCATAGGTTGCATCACAAGAGCCAATATTAAATACTCCAGGGGGCAATTTCTGATAAGCAGATAGTGATCAGCATCCATTGGCATAACTATATAATACCTGATGTTTTGAAGTATAGATTGTCTCACGAAAGTGAAATGTTTCAAGCTGGTTCTATATTAAATTGTGATAAGGCTGAATGTCCAAAATCATGTAAAATTATCCCTTGACATGGCTGCATTATCAAATAAAGTAATAAGAAGAGTAGATATTGAACTGGTAACATACTTCTAAAGGAAAGAATGATAAATCAACCAGAGAATACTTAGTTCTCCTGCCTTACAGGTTGAGATATTCATTTAAGAATTCAAGTATGTGACTGTACCATCTTTCACAAACTTTACTATTGAAAGACCTTGGTGTGAGGAGAAATTCATGGACTACTTCAAAGGACTTAGAAATTTACTGAGAAGTCCAGGATAAAGAAAATTCAATGGCCTGATAACCAGACTACTCTTACCATAAATAAAATTGTTCTAAAAAAATTAAGAAAAAATTACACATCTTTTTGAATATATAGTAGTTATATATAGAGGTAGAATAGCTATAGTTACTTATATAGATATGTTTACTTCATACATGTATAATTACTTGTTGACTATATGTAAAAAGCCTAATAATTATACAGCTTGGTCACCTATACAAGTATATAAGTTAATAAAAAAATGTGCTAAGAGACTTATACAGATTCAGTAGTTGTGTCAGGTGCAACATGGCCACCAAGGACCAGATATATGTTTTCATATGCAAAAGAAATAAACTTGACTTTAATCTGTATATGTTAGAGATCATATCAAATTACCCCCAAAGCAAAGAGAAATGAAGCAAACCATAGATCCAGAGATGGATCAAGAAAGCTGATGAAACATACAAAATACCTGGATTAACAAGATATCTAGGAGTCTATTTCTCAAGAACATTGTAAATTTGATTCATAAATAGACCAGAATTTTTAAGAAAAAGAAAGCCATATATACTCTCTTAAGGTGCTTCGAAGAAATATAGAACCTCACAAGGGAAGTTTGGCTACAAAAATGTGGGGCAACTGGAGAATGGGAAAGATTCCAAGGAATCACTAAAGTAGAAAAGAGAGCGAGAGGCAAATGGAGCCAGAATACATAAAAAGACTGATCAGGAAAACCAACAAATGAGATTGATTTGGACTGAAAGAAAACCAAAACTTTTAAATTTCTTTTATCATGAAAATCCAAGGAAAATAGTGTTAACTTAACTCAGGCAGGTTAGTTTTTTGAAAGGAAGACAATAAGCCACAGAGGTTTGTTTGGAGATCTAATCCAGAAGATATCTTTTATAGTAATCTCACATATATATTAGTATAGTCTGATTCCAGTTAACTCTGAAATAGATAGCACAATGTAATATCTGAGTAAAAGTTAAATAAAGACCAATTGAAGGCTGAGCCAGCATTAAAAAAAATTTTTTTTTAATTTTTAGTAAAATTTATTTACTTATAAAAATAAATTAGATTATTTTTTAATAATTAATGATAATATATAAATAGTTAAATTTTAAAATAAAATATAATTTATTAATATTATTTTTTTATTAATTAATAATTATTCATATAATAATTTATAATATAAGTTTTAAAATAAATATTTTTTTATTAATTTGATTATATATAAATAAATATAAAATATTAAAAAATAAACTTATAAAAATAATCAAATTCTAAAAATAAATTTAATTTATTTATACTATTTATTTTATAGTTAATGATCATATTTAATAATTTTTTTTTTTCATAAAAAACTCTTTCCACTGATCCTCTAACCACACACAAAAAAGATGTTTGCAAGAAGTTTTAATACTTCTATGTTAATAAAGTCTTACTACTTTCTTTAAACCAACTTAAAGATTTCTCTCAGAACTTCCTCTCTTCTCTTCCCTCTTGTTTACAATCTCATTAGAACAAACTAAACTCTTGTGGCTTGCAAAGTTCAGCCCCACCTTTACTACCTATGGCAAAAAAGTTCCTAAAGGGAAAAGGAACAACAGTGAAGTACCTTCCACCTCTTAGTTATTGTGGAGATAATAGAGGTTAAAAACCAGTTAAAGGACTCAATTTTCTATCCTTTGTCTGGTGTTGTGGTCTTACAGAGCTATCTTTTTCATGGCTTTTTGGGAAATTTTGCCTATCCCAGCTTGACCCTAAAATTTTGGATAGCACAGATCTCACCAACTCTGATTGGTTGACATGAAACATGTTGAGCAAGATTGATAAACAAGCTCTTATTGGCTACCTCCCATATCTGAATGCATTTCCTCAGCTCCATAAGAACCCAGGGTCTATTATAAGTCATTCTGCTTGGTGCAGATAGATACAGGACATGGTATCGATACATTAGTAAATACAAGAAAGAGTCCATTCGACTATAGTAAAGGTTATAAGATGTTCAATTGACCTTTTTCAAGTCAGAGCCGCCTACATTCTAATTGTATGTCAGATAGGTTCCAACCTCTACTACCCAGAAAGTTTAAATCGGAGAAAGCATGGAGCCATTCAGGATATTCAGTAATAAAGCTCATGTACAAAATAATTCAGGAAGTTTTTATTATATCTTCAAAAAATCCTGAGCTGAAAGACTGGAAGGTTAATACTGCTACATCAATGAAACTCAAGTCCAAAAATGTCAGCAGTGATATACGAGCCAGCCAAAATATCTGGAAGATTCTAATTGATTATTAGTACCAATGGCCACCAGCAACTACAAGGCTAGGTGCTATTCTTCATATAAGGAATTAAATCTGAAATAAGATATACAGATGGATAAGTAAATCTATATTTAGATAAGAATAGATTTAATTGATGATATACTAGGAGACTTTCAAGTTAATTATACAGACACCAATATACCACCTGAGTCTTCCTGACTACTCCCTTCCCATAAACCTTAAAACTGTATAGTCTCCTATTGGTTTTCACCTTATCCTCATAAAGACTTGGTAGAAGTTTTTCCCTAGACCTTTTATGAGAAATTAGAACAAGACAGGCATGTGCCAAGAAACAAGACTGAACATTTTGCATGACTGTTAAATTTTTTTTTATTTCTTTTATTTTTATTTATAACACCAGCATGCTCTAGAGATGCTTGGTTTTCTTTGGAAAAAGAAAGGGCAATAAGTCTTGAAGTAGCTTTAGAATAACTTTAGCTTATCATTATATTTATCTTTTCCAAATATACATCCATGCATTAACATTTTGTATAATGTAAACATGTAATTTGGGATTCAATAAAGTTAGGCATGGGCCCATCAAAAATAATAATAATAATAATAATAATAATTTTTTTATATATAAATTTTTAAAAAGGTATTTTTTTAATAAATTTAATTATATATTGATAAAAATATATTGTAAATATTTTATTTTTAGATTTATAAATCAATAATTCAATAGTAATATTTTTAAATTACAATAATAAAGTCTATTATGTGATAATAAAATTACAAAATTTCTTCTAATTAAATTTTTAAAAATTATATTTAATTATTTAAAAATTTTTTTAAATTAAATTAAGTTGTATAAAAATAGTGCCTTTAATTTTTTATTAATTAAAAATTAAGATTTATAATTTTAATATTAAAAAAATTGCATAAAAAAGAATTTTTGATTTAATTTATCACACTGTTCATCTGTGGTGCAATAAACTAGAATACAAACTTTTGTTCAAAACATAATATGCGAAGAACAACCAGAGCATCAGCTTCTACTTAAGGCTTAACTACAATGAAAATGCACTTTTCAAGGGTATGGCCAACCCTATCAGAAAAGAAACAAACACAAAGAGCGCAAAGAAACCCAATATCTTCACTGGACCCAACTCCTCCAGTACACACATACATACCAGTACCCCCAACGAGACATTCTCTACCACCTCCAGAGCTATAACTTCCCAATGAACATCAATTTGACATAATATGCGAAGAACAACCAGAGCATCAGCTTCTACTTAAGGCTTAACTACAATGAAAATGCACTTTTCAAGGGTATGGCCAACCCTATCAGAAAAGAAACAAACACAAAGAGCGCAAAGAAACCCAATATCTTCACTGGACCCAACTCCTCCAGTACACACATACATACCAGTACCCCCAACGAGACATTCTCTACCACCTCCAGAGCTATAACTTCCCAATGAACATCAATTTGACAATACTGAATCTTGGAGTGAACAAGTAGAGGAAAACTTAGCAAGACAAATTCTGGAACCTAACCTCATTTCCCTTCAACTTCCCTCCAAAGGAAAAGGAAAAGAGACACTTAATAGTAAAGAATTATTCACACGACTCAAGAGAATTGATGACTCCAATATTGAAATAATAAATAATAGTAAACCTGAATACATAGGACCCAAAACAACCAACGCAAAGTGGCAAAAAGTAGGAAACAGAAACTCTCACTCTGACCCAGATCTTTCTTTGACCCTCAAACCAGATATGGCAAAACCCAAGGCAAAATTGGCATAATAGTTGATGAAGTCCTTGGTGAAACCATCAATAAAAAGATCCTTGTAGTAACCAGAGTCCTCGAATCCCTCAAAGGTCTCCTTAACATTAGAAGTAAATCTCACAATAACATCCTCTACATCACAGCTCTCTTCGGTAATAAAAAAATAGCCCAAACTGAAAGCACCATAATAGTACCAGATACAGACAACAAGAAACTCATGTACAGATAAATCAGTAGCCCTGTTATTAAATTAGAAAACAGTATTAGAGTATGAGACATCTTATTATATACAAAGCTTATAGATATCCAACTTACCTTCGCCAGAATTGAAATAATCACCAACATTACTATGTGAACCCAACAAATGTGGCAAACAGTGACTATTACCTATCAAGACAAGAAGAGCAGAGATCAACTTGTAACTTAGGATAGTACACTAATCAAGAGAGACTTAGTAAAAATCTTTGACGCAACACTTAATATGAAGCAGATAAAAGACAAGGTCTCTATCATAACCAAACTCATAGGCCTTTCCCAAATACAACAATATTCGATCTTAAACACATATTAGAACAAATCAATGGCAAGACTTGTTACATTCCCTGCTATACATTATACATTAGAAAAAGATTTGCAGTGCTCAGCTTCAAAACCAAAACTGACCTCGACAATACTATGAACAAAGTATTTACATTAGGGGAAACAGATATTACTCTCCTAGCAATAATCACTAAACTCTACACCATATGCGATCAGGCTAACTGCTAATACTTCAGGAGCGAAACATGACAGTAATAGACTGAATACAACAAGGAACAAGCTAAAAGATTAGACAAGCTATATAACAAATTCCAGTTTATGAGTATCACAAATATTTATCAACACACCCCAGCTGTTCCAAAGACAAAAGTATATGGATTATATACCATAACTCTCTGATCCTACTATCACCATCAACCATAAAGCAATCAAAACAAGACCTCCTCTCCAGTATCCTACAAACCCTCAACACAATCAAGGAAGAAATTGCTGAAATCAAAGAAACCATCTCAAACCTCAACAAACATATCATTAATCTCTAATACTATTATAAAAATGGCATAGGCAACATGAAAACAGATCTCAAGTCATTTTCACTTCACAATTTCACATGATCACCATCTCCAAACTAAAATCAAGACATACAAGAGACACAACACCAACTCCACTCTTTCATCAATAAAATGGATCGAAACATGAACACAATCATGAACAAGATCTCCACCTTAATTCTGAACAATCTATCTCTTTATTTATCTTACAATAAAAAGAAACAACCAAAGCAACCCAGAGAATTCAGAAGTAATCTATGAGCAATTGAACAAGAACACAACATATACCAATCCCACTAACACCTCAGATATCCAAATGCAAGACACACCTACAATAACCTCATCCTCATCTATACAAACTTCCACACAACACTCAAAACTAACAAATCCAGCACAACAATACAACAACTCCAATTGTACAGACAAATCATATCTCATTATCACAACTTTAAACTATCAAGGACTTAAAGATAAAACAAAATACTTCATATGGAAGAAGACATGGACACAACAACAAAGGAATATCATAATCTCAACTAAAACAAACCAGAATAATGATGAACAACTCTGAAAAACAAATATATTGTCAACCTATCCAATAACCTCCAAATCAGATAGATAGACAGGACAACTATAGCAGTAATCCACTTTAAGTTAAGGAAGAATACCTCGGTCATGGTATACTAAAGTTGATAATTCAAGGCTAGTAGAGATTACACAAACATGTTGAAAGAGGCTTTGGGTGATATGGTTTAATTAGAAGGTTTATTAGAGATATATAATATCAAGGATAAGAGAATTCAGTAGGTAAAAACCCTTGAGTCAACTGCTTTGGACAGTTGGCCTTTATATACATAATTGAATATTAATTATTTGATGACTAAAGTGACCAAAGTGACCAAAGTGACCAAATCTGCCAGATTTGCCAAATTAGGCCAATATGTCAGATCTGCTCACTTGTGTAACCTGCTAGCTAAATATAGATAAGATATAAAAATTAAATAATAAAATTGAATAATGCGCGCTATGTCAATCACTACTTTGCCCAATGATTGGATCTATCCTATGAACCAATGAGACATTCCTAGCATCACATGTGTCACATGATCTAAAAATAGAACTAAAGTAATATGATAGATAAAAACTATAAATAATAATTAAAAGAAAATATAACTAATAATTAAAGTTAACAATATATACTACTTGGTAAAAAGGCAAAGGCCATGGCATAGGCTTTGGCATTGCAATCCAACACAATCTCAAGGATAGAGTCATTAATATCAATAGATTTGAAGATAGAATTCTTTGTATCAATTTAGCCTTCCCTCAAAAAAATACATATGAATTATAGGAATATATCTACCTGCTACACCTAATTAGCAAAAGAAAAAATTAATGCAAAAAATAATCAACTTTATTGCAAAAGAAAACAATGAGAACTGGTATATAATTCTAGCTGGTGATTTCAATACATATCCAAACTGTCACAAAAATAAGTACAGCTTCACAAGAAGACACCACTTGAACAAACTCGAATCCTTTTTCAATAAATTCATCACAATAAACATGATAGACACATACCGTTACCTTTATCCACACTCTAAAGAATATGCATAGTTCATCAAGTGGACAACTAATTCTCTAAAAAGTAGAATAAATGCAATTTGAATTTCCTCGCGCCTAACTTGCTGTCCCATAGATACATAAATTATAGAACAAAACATAGCTACGGATCACAGAGCAGTCTCAATACACATAGAAACATGACAACTTCAAATTCCTACCAAATGCTTCTGTTATTTTGCAAAAGCAACTAGATTCAACTAGGTAGCAATACTTGAACAGTCTTAGCAAAAGTTCACAAAATCTATAGATTTATACATGTACATTTGGAATCAGATGATGAATGAGGACACATATATCAATAAACTTTGGATCACTTTCTGCAATTGAATCTTAGCAGCAGCAAATAGCCATATCACAAAATACAATGAAAGAAAAAGAAAAAGAACAAAAAACATTCCTACACTAAGATCCATACTTCTGCTTTAACTAGCAAAAGCAAGGCATCAACTCATATACCTCAAGAACCACAACCCAAAATTCAACCCATCCACCCTATCATTCCTAATTAAAAGCATCCAAGAACAGATCCCCTTCCTAACTTTCAATGAAAGTAATAACCTTGGCACAACCATCAAAGAAATCGAACAATGGATCTGCACTGAAAAACTTAAATACAAAAAATCTATCGATCAATGAATCAGAAATGACATTCAAAAAGCAAGATCCAGATGACAGAATTGGTTCGATACAAACAAAAAGCAAATGATTGGATCTCTACTCAACCAACCTAAACGTAGCATCATAATCAACAGACTTATCTAAGAAGCCCAAGATAGAAAAACAGTTATCATGAACTCTATTCAGATAAAACAAACAATTCAGTAATATTTTGAAGACTGTACATATCAATATGACATCAAAAATATTGAGGGCACCATCTGAAATACAGATATCAACCCAAGGAGGACATCGAAGTTAGCTGATATAACTCTATCACTCAGCCCTTCACTGAGAAGAAGATTTATACTATAATCAGCAAAACAAGTAACAAATCTGCCCCCAATTCATAAAATATATCATACTCACTTTCAAAAACCTCAACAAAGATAGCCTAATAGGCCTAACCAGATTCTTTAATATAATCCTCACTAAAGAACAGATATCAGATGAATAAAAACATAGCACCATCTATTTCATTCCAAAACCTAAAGATTAGAAGCACAACATAAATATTACTAGATCCATAACACTATTGGAATCCATTAAAAAGATCTTTACTAAAGCTATTTGCATCCAACTATCAAATACATTGACTAAATATCACATACTCTCCAAATACAACTGGGCTGCTTTATCTCAACAAAGCACCAGAGAACCGATCTATATCATGAATGGAGTCCTAGAGGATGTTTAAAAATCACACAAATTATGCTATATACTCTTTCAAGATATGAGTAAGACTTTTAACATGGTCAATATTAATTGATTGATCCAAGCCATGCAAAGGATCAAAATTCCAACCAAAACAATTAATATAATTCAAAATTGTTTCACCAATAGAAAAAACTCAATAATTACATACTTTGGAAACACGAACCCCTGTCCTATTCATGAGGGAATCAATCAAGATAATAGTATATCACCTATTCTTTGGCTCATTTACTATGACCCACTCATTATCAGAATCAGCAACATACCTGAATACAACCTTCGAACACACAGACAAGACCCTCATAGTCTCACACAATCAAATATAAACATCTACATAGTAACCTATATGGATAACACAACCTTAATCACTCAAAATAAACAATGCTTGAAAGACATAATCAATATCAGTAACCCCTTCTACTCACTAAATAACATCACTATCAATCCTAACAAATCTAAATTACTCATTATAAATGTCCAACAGCAAAGCATTACCATTAAGGAACACATTATTGATCCTATTGACAAAAACAATACCATCAGAGTATTAGGGATATGGCATGAAATATGCCCTGAAAAAAAAATCCAGAGAAGCCTATTACAAAAAAAAATTAACATGATATGCTCCATGGCAGAGAAGAAAATAAGTAACAACAAAATGTACAAATACATAATCAACAATGTCCTCTTCCCAACAATTCGAATACCTAACTGGAGATCTAGTTCTAAGTTAGCAATAAATCCAAAAAATTAATTGTAGGATCAAAAGAAGCATGAAATACAAAGCCAACCTCACAGCAACAATTCTCTACTTCATTCTTTATATCAAAACATACTATAGCATTCATGATATTCAAACAAGACAACTCCAAAAATATGCAAGTAATCTACAAGATCTCCACATAGCTTAAAATACGGCGGAACAAATTTGTCGCAACAGGATTCAAAACTTAAAATGGCTCGCTTGACAATAAGACTTTATTCTGAAGAACTGCCCTATTTTTCTCAAAACAGGATACAACTTCTATCACGATATCCTAAACAACCTTTAACAAAATTACATAACTGTCCTCAATAGAATCAAAGTCAATAATCCCAAGGATCAACTTCACCATATAAGTGAGATCACTGACCAAAATTGGTATTACATATATAGAGAAGTCTTGAGATGTCATTACATCATGTATATAGAACAGACAGACCTTAAATATCTTCAAAATCAAAACTTTACTATGGCATCAAGTAGAGGGACTACACAACAAACTAAATAAAAGAAAAGAATTCAGATGGTACTTCAACCTCGTTTCAATCAGCTTAACCTTCCTCAAAAATAAAAAAAGCTCATAAGACATTAACGTATTCGCTCAAATCAAATATGCCCAACAAGTACTAACACATCTGTCTGATACTCAACAATAATTAACCAACAATTAATAATAGGAAAAAGATTAAGTAATAACAAAGAACAAATCAAACTTAGACATTATCAACACTCAAACAACTCCCCTCTCATAGCTTGTAATGGCTGTGACCTAATAAACTCCACTGATAGCAGAAGCAACATATGCTGCATCAATACTCAAAATGACAAGCTAGGCAAAATACCAGTCATCAAAACAACTAAATCTAGAATTGACAATGAACCAATGAATATTTTCCATACTTAAATATTACTTGAAAGCATATCTACCTGATGGCAACAACCTAACAATACTATCGCTGCAGCAGAAATCGATCCAACCTCAAACAATTCCTCAAACTTAACAAATTAATCAAAATGTCCAAGATGATCCTCACACAAATGAAAACCTCATCAACAAATAAAACCTTACAATAATCTTGACATATACTGCAATGAAGCCTACAACCTGACAAAAAATAACAAGAACCTGGGAATAGGCATAGTCCTTAAAGACCTTGAAAACCAAACAACAAAAACAACAATGAGCATAATAGCACCAGGTTCCAGCACCACTGCAGAATTCCTAGCAATTCTCATTGTTATTAACTTAATCAACTACGAAAACATTTGTAACATCCATAGTGACTTCTCAACTGCCATCAAAAAAATTAATAAAGTCACAATCAAACCTATGAAAAAATGTAAACATATTAGACTAGTCAGTTCAATAGTCAAAACAATAAAACAACAATACCTAAAAGTCACTTGTCATAAAATCCAACCAGACAACCCAGCAAAAAAGCACTACAGAGCAGACAAGCTCACCTGGGAAAGCCTAGATAACAATATACCCAACATGACAGACACCCTTACACATCATATCTCCCATAAGGAACTTATAATCTTCAAACTCCACAATGCTAAAATCCTTAATGGCATTAGACAAACTATTATAACAATACAACAGGCACAATATATCTGAGACTAAACCAATCTAAATAGACATAAAGACCTGACAGACAAACAAAAAGAGGAAATAGACTGAAAAAACTTATTAACAAATCTTCATCCCTTCAACATAAACTCACCTTCCTGTGACATATGGAATCATAAAATTAGAACTTTCTTTATAAAACTATGGAACAAGGAATTACCAACTATGTATATACTCAAAAAATAACACCCCTACACATTTGCTACTGATATCTGTTTTGCATGTACAGATATAGAAGATAACAAACACCTTTTCCTATGCAAGCAACATGGCTTGAACATCAAAGAACTAATAGCCAATATTATCAGCAAAGAAATAACAACAAGAAAGGATGGTCCCACCAATACTAATATAAAATCTGAAGCTTCAGCTATCTCAACAATCACAATATCTAGGATATACAAATCAGAGAAGGAATTAGTAAGGGTATAATCAAACTCATAACATAACACCTAGATTCAAACAGAATGGTAGAGACCATTAGAGACATAATCAATAATATTAAATTCCTCACCTTCAACATATGAGAAGACAGATGTATAAGGTTTTATAAATAGATCAAAGACAACAAAATTTTATATAAAAAAAATATATATCACAAACAAAACAAAAGTTAAAAACTGCAACATGTGTTATATACACAAATGGTTCACAACCTGCTAACTGATATTATCTCTGGTATCAAAACTATCTATGACATTCTCTTGCATCTAATGAAGCCTAGGCACATTAGTTTCATAATAATGGGTAACAAGCCATAGAGAGTCTAAAAAAGACAAATTGATTTTTTTAAGGAAATTTTTAGATAGGAAAATGTTTACAAAATAGTTTTGTAATTAAAGTATCATGTACTTTAAAAATCTTAATAAAATGGATCTGTTTACTGCAAAAAAAAAAAAAAAAAAAAAAAAAAATTTAATTTATCATATATACTTTAGATTTTTCTATTATTATAGTCTTTAAAATCCTTATTTTACTAGCTTAAAATATTTTATTCTAATATTCTACTTAAAAAAATTAAACAATAAGAACTAATTTAATGTTGTATTAATCAAAATTATGTTATTCAATAGCTAATTTGATCATATTTATAATAAAAATAATAATAAATTCTTTTTTATTGTTGCTAATCAATATATTACTATTTTAACAATAAAATAGCAATAAAAATTTGATAAAAAAATAATAAATAAGCAACTATATAATTTAGTTATAAATATTATAAAAATTGATATATTTATAATTTAATAACAATTTATCAAACAAGGATCACTCTTTCCCGATCACTTGAGGCGCAGCAACCTTGACAACAGGGAAATAGCTTCCAACACTAGAAACCCTAAGGTTTCGCAGCTCGAACAACAAAGAGTAGAAAGACAACTAAGAGCAGAAAGAAG
>CAJVPT010005084.1:0-12616 GCA_910592055.1 Acaulospora colombiana | reverse complement strand
AGTTAATATTAATAGCTTATTATTGATCAAATTAATAAAAAAACTTTTGCTTTATAAGCTCTTAAAAGAGATGTTCCTTTCTTATAAAAACAAACAAGGTGGACAGGAAGTTTTTTTTAACTGATGGGTTTTTTACTTATGATCCATGATTTGCTGGAGAATCTAAAACCAAAGCTATACTAAGGCTCTTGATAAAACTTCTCCCTCAAAAAAGACTTAAAGCTGCCAGTGATATTCAATATTCTTACTTGCAGTGAAAATAATGGTTAGAAATGTTTGCCAGAATAGAAGAATCCTCTTTTGCTAAATCTACCTTTGAAAGTTTTGCACCTTCTTAAATAAGCAGCATATGTTTGAAGATGATATTATCTATAGGATTGGATTTATCAACTCTAACAAAGGTTTTAAAGTATCTCTTTGGCCATAGGTTTCACTAGATCTTTGAATGAGTAATCCTTTCTCCTTCTTCACCTCCTCCTATCTAAAGATGACAAGATATGGTATTCTGGTGGATAATTTGTAAGGCATCAGATTGATCGATAGTGATCTTTGGTAAATGGTTGGCAGGTATAGAAAAATTTAGTTAATTATCCAGTAATCTGCATAGTTTTAAGAAATTTTTTTCAGCACTAGTTAGACTTTAGACTAGTCCTCTTTTCTTTTTCAAAAGGTGATGAAACAATAAGATAAAGTCTCCATAAAGAAGCTCTTCTATTATAATAATTTATTTGTTCAAAATTTCTCTTATATATAGTTTCAAAGGAACTCTGTTTTCTCCATCTTATATAAGGATTCCTTAATAAAGTTTAGGCTCAGCCAGTATTTAAAAAAAAAATAATTTTTTTTAATTAAATTATATATAAAAGAAAGAAAATATATATATATACTATATATATACAATTATATAAAAAAAAAAAAATCAAGACCTGTGGATCAATAGTATAGTGGTAGTGCTCCCAGGTCACAATTACAAGGTCTGTAGTTCAATACCACTTAAGGACCAAAAATCAAAATTATCCTTCTGATTAGGTTTACCGGTTATCCTGTGAAAGTCATACCCAATTATCTGGAACAAGCTTTAATCAGGTTAGGCTGCATGAAGATGGGACTTTTGGTCTTCCGTCGATCAGGGGCTGAGATCTACGATCGTACTACTGGAAGGATTGCATGAAGAAAGGCTTCTGGTCTAACCTACCATAAACACCCCCACAAGATCCCCTGCTCTGGCAGTCTCCAGGACCCCTACCCTTCTAGCTCAGGATATCCCAATATGGTGCTCTGCTTAAATGAAAATCAGTCAAATGGGACTGATCCGATGCCACAGATGATGACAAAGAAAGTAAAGTGCCCCCTTCCGAGGTCTGAGTGAATAATATCTGGAAGTATTGGAGGGTAAATTAAAATCCCGTCGGGTACATATTATACAGACTAGTTTAATGAATATAATTAAAAAATTTATAAAAGCTCAATATTAAACTTAGCCTGTTTCACCGCCGATGACTGTGTATTAACCGTTCGGCCCCTAGTTGGATCTGCCCCACTCACAGAGTGATTAGTGGATCCACCTAGAGAAAACCGTAATAGATTATCATTAATCTGCATGTATATAGAAAATATATAGTTTGTATGAGATAATTGATGTGATGCCCAGGATTTCATTATCTATGATGTTAAGTTAATTCTTAATAAAAGCACTCACATCTAATATCAATTGCGGTTTAAAAAAAAAAAAAAAAAAAATCAATTTTCAATTATCAAAAAATTCTAATCAAAATATTTCTACTTATCTGAGAAACTTATTTATTTTTAAAAATAAAAGATTTTTTTTTATTTTTTTTTTCCTTTATTAGGTTAGTTATATATGCTTTATTAAATATTTGTAGACTGTATATATTAAATAAAATGCTAAAGTTAATTCTCTAATTAATTCACTTATTTTAATTATATTGCTTCTCTAAGTGCAACTTCAATAATTATTTATCACTCCATTAGAGATTCAGGTAAAGACTCTTTAACTTCTAACATTATTGCCCACAGGTCACTACTACAGATCACTCTTTTGAGCTCTAACAGAGATCAAAATCCTAATCACTTCATACTATACTTCATACCATTTAATAGAATTTTTTTCAATATCTTGTTTTCAATTCTT
Source organism: Acaulospora colombiana (assembly GCA_910592055.1). NCBI lineage: Eukaryota > Fungi > Glomeromycota > Glomeromycetes > Diversisporales > Acaulosporaceae > Acaulospora > Acaulospora colombiana. The sequence goes on along the minus strand of CAJVPT010005084.1, from coordinate 10,464 downwards.
TTTTTTTTATATACCAACTTCTTACTAGATCAATTTTCTATACTCTTGTACTTTCTTTCTTGATCCTATAAGTGTACTGGTTTTTTTATTTTGTTATATTTGTGGATTCTTGATATCTGTTCCTATTTAATTACCTTTTTATATCTCATATTCTATATTTTTTTTGGAAGTGATTATATACTTTCTTTTACATTTTCATTATCTATTTTTTTGCCTTTTTTTCAATTTCTTATCACAACACTTTGAATCAGTTATTCTTACAATTAAATCTTTCTCTATTAGTTCCATACAGAAGCTGGATATATCCTGACTGATTTTTGAGATCTTTTTCATCCATTTTATTATCTATTTATTGATTTCTCCTATTTCTATCCTATCATCTATTATTAAGTTTAACCTTTTCTCTTCAGATTTCTTTTTTCTTTCTTTTGTGAGCTTTTTGAATCCTTTAATGACTCCTTCTATTCTTTTTTGTCATGCTTCACTTTGTTGAGCCTTGTAAGTTAGGCATTCTAGCAAGTGTTCTATTGTTTTTTTTTTCTGATTACGCATAATATATTTTACGTAATTATACAGATCTGGTCTTTTTAAAACTAGCTTAGTTAATATTAATAGCTTATTATTGATCAAATTAATAAAAAAACTTTTGCTTTATAAGCTCTTAAAAGAGATGTTCCATGTATATCCATTTTTAAATTGTTTCTATACTAGATTATATGTACAGTATATCTGTGTTGATCTTGAATTTGCTGATCTCATTTCTTTTCAGTTCTATCTTGAGTTGTCCATTGATAAGCTGTTATTTTATTATTTGTTTTTTTAATAGTTTGTCTTATGAAGGTATTTAGCACTATATCTTGCGATTTAATTTTTGTAATAATCTTAGATAAAACCAAGTTTTCTTTAATTGAACTGTTTCCTTGGTTTCATTCAAAAATTGTCATTTTATTTTCAACTTTAAAAGGTCATGCCTATGTCCTTGGTCAGCTTCAGTACTTGCAATGAGAAGTTATTCTTTTCCGAAAGATTATTCTGTAAGTTACATGTAAGCATATTAGCAGGCTTTCAATATTTGACTTGTGTTTTCCTGAGTCTAATAATCGTTGTGGTTTTAGTTGATCTTGAATCATTTAATCTATTGTATAGTCATGTTATGTGTTTTTTTTTTTGTAACATCCAAATACTCTTTAAGTTATAAATCTTGAAATAATGTATCACACTATTAAATATTGATCAATATAATATGATCTTATTTTTAAACAATTTTCTATATACTATTGTTAAGGTTTACATATCTTCAAGACAGTATACTGTGTTGTATTCTGAATTTAATTCTTGGTATTAGCACTTTATTCAAAATGTAAAGAGTTTGTTTATCTATTAGCTTTTTATTTTTTAAAGCTCTAATAACCATATTGATTTTCTTAAGTACCTATTCTTTAAGTTCAACAGCTGTCTTTTGATTGCCTATTCAGATCTCTAAAAACCTTGCTTATTCTATTCTATCCAATTCTCTTACTACTTCTTTATTGACTTCAGCTTAAACTTCCTTAAGATATTGATTAGGATTATTAATAATAATTAGGACTGATTTGTTACTATTAATCTGAGAATCATTTGTTCTATAAAATATTCTTCTTCTTTTAATATTTTTTCCATATCTTCCTTTGAATATACTATTCATATAGTGTTATCCATAAAGGCTATCACTATATATAACTTTAGCCTTCTATTACTATCTCTTTTCAAATCTAGATTCCAGGTAGCTGATATTTTATATCTTTTTGTTTTATCATTTTGAATCTTACATAATAGAGGGTTATAAAATATTCTTTATATTAGAGATGAAATAGTTTTTTCTTGATCAATTTCATCTTCTGTGATAATTGTTTCTATTGGATCTTTTTCATATATTACTTTAAACTCTCTATTACAAAATAAACTTATTATGATTCAGATAAAACCTTCTAATATTTTGATTCTTTTCATAGTTCTAACTAGAATATTTAAACTAATCATATTATATACCTTTGTTATATATAGAAAGGATTTATAACTCTTTTTTGTTTTCACTTACTTTCTCATAGATATTGTTAAGGATTTGTATTAATTTTATCATATTTTCACCTGGTAATTCTGCATAGTTAGAATCTCTCAGGATATTATTGCTCTTGTAGATATTTTCTAGTCTATTTGTGAGAATCTTAGTGAAGCACTTTCATATAACTTCTAGCAATACTATTATATTAGTCTTGTATTGATAAGTTCACATAGTTTTGGTTTCACTATAGGATAGATATAACTTTGCTTCCAGCTATGTGAAATAACTTTCTATTTTAAAAAGTAGTTAAGTATCTTTCTTAAGTAGTTCTTTCCTTCTTAATCCAGCCTTTTTAATATTATTAATTAATTTTTGATTTTTCTGAAGCTTTTTTATTTAGGAGCATGTGAAGTATTTTATCTAGTTCTTTTTAGGAAATTGATTTTAAGAAATCTTTATATTATTTTTCTTTGATATAGCTTCTGGGATTATATTTTTCTTTTCAATCTTCTGTTAGGCCATTGAAGTTAGCATCTTGTGTTCTAAATGCTTCTTAATAATATTTTTTTATTATTTTTTCCATTTTATCTTTTCTAGTTGTTACATAATCATTTTTCTCATTTCTAACTTTTACTATATTCAAAACTATTTTAATTTACTTTCTATCTGTCAAAGAGTTTACCATTCTGCTTTGATTATTTTGCAAATTATTATATCTTTGTTCTAAGGTCTTTTTAATAATATCTTTTATTTGTCTTACCTCTATATTCTGGCAAGTTAACTTTAGATCTTTTATCATATCACATATTTTTTTTTCAACAGTATTCATAATATATTTGAAATACTATATTGATATAGTGATCTTTGATTTGATAATTGAAATTATGTGTATTATTATGTTTTTTGATCACCATACTAAGGATCTATAGCTTATTTGATTCTTGTGAGATTTGTACTTTCTTGAGGAATGTTTTTAGTTAAAGAGCTTATCTGTATTTAATATATTCTGAACTATGCTTGTGGTATTTTTCTTGTATGATAGGTATATTCTTACTTGTAAACTTGTTATATGCTGCTTTAAATATTTGTTTTTCAAATATCTTTTATATTATGTTTGCATGAATTTCTCTTTTACTCTCTTCTAGATTTTCTTCTAACAAAAAATCTAGCATTATTCTAAGCTTATAGTTTATACTTTTCCTGAATGTTTGCCATTGTTCTACTATTGATCCTTTAATATCTATTTTTCTTTCATTCTTTATAGCTAATTTATTAATAATATCTCTTGTAAACAAATTGTCATCATATAATATTATCAGTAACATTGTATGGTCATTACCTATGATTTCTTCTATACTTTGATTGTTAAATCATAGTAATGGGAATTTTGTGAGACTTTGTGATAACTATATATAATCTATTTGACTATTATTAGTAACATCCTATCTTATTAAAGTTTTGTTCTTTCCTTCCTATACTGCTTGTATATCTATGAAAGCCCATTCATCTAAAGAATTGAATAGTTGGATCTCTGGATGCCAAAATGGTTTGAATGTTACTATAGAAGTTGATGTTCTATCTTCTGTGAAGTTATATATAGCATTAAAGTCTCCTATAATTATTATATAAAAGTTCTATCTATGCTTTTCTTTGATAAAGTTTTGTACTTTCTTTTATACTTTTTTATTTCATTGTTTGTCTAAAAGAATATAAATCTGGATGCTGCAGATCTTGTTTCTTTTCATAAGCATGTTAACTGCTATTATATATTCTTCTATCTTTTCTATAAATACCATTTTTTTTCAGATCCTTTTTTATCAATATTCTAACTCCTGCTCCATAGGAAATATTTTTGTTGATACTATAGAAGTGCTTATACATCATTTGATTTTGAAAGGCCCATTTCATCTTTGCTTTAATTAGCTTTGTTTCACATAGACCCGTGATTCCAATACCCTGTTCCAGCATTTTTTCTATAAAGTTATATTGATTTGCTTTATCAGTAATACTTTGACATTATGCATTTCTATTCTTATTATTTTTTTCTTAATCTTTGTATCTTCTTGTTTCTCTTCTAATTTATTTTACTATTTTTTTTTTATGAATTTAGTTTTTTCTATTTGGAAAAAAGTCTCAAGGTCTTTATCATATTATTGATTCCTAGTATTATTCTATTCCTCTTATCATATTTTACTCTTGTTCTTTATTTAAATGTTAAGAATAGTGAATAGATATTTTCTATTCTTTTGTGATTGAACTGATGCTCCTTTTAAAAGCAGTTGACCTTTTGTTTAAGTAGACTTTTTTCAAGTTTATCTATTCTTTTGTCTAGTTTTTCAATTAATTTATATATTTGAGATATAGTACTTCAGATTCCTGGTCTAGATTAGATCTGGAGCTTTTAGTTTTGCATTTTGTTATTTGTTTCTCTTGTTGTCTAGTATTAGTGTTATTGTTTTATTTCTTCCTTAGTTTTGTATCTCTTTATATGAAGTATGGCTTCTTCTTCTTCTTAAAGATTTCTTATTACTACTAGTAGTTTATGGATCTGGTCTTGAAGTATATCTGTTAGTTCTTATATGAGGGTTCTTATTATTCCAAGTACATATTTTTACCATACTTTGATATTTTATCTCAGTATAGTTGTCTGTTTCCTTTCTATAACTGTTATATCTTTGATTTTCTTCTTTTTCAATAGGATTATCTAAATTGTCTGAGTTATATAAGTTGTTCAAGTTGACAGACATTTTATATTGATGCTAATAGTAATTTTTTGCACTCTATACTAGCTTTAGTTCTCAATTTTAATTTGTTGTTGAAGTACTTCTTTCAAGTCTTTCTCATTTTTAAAGTAGATTATTGCATAATCTTCTAGTACTAGAGTAATCTTATTTCTTGATATATAGAAGGCTTTTACTTTTGTTTGATTGAATAATTCAAATATTAATTCTATAAATCTTCCACTAATCTCATATAGTCTTAAGAAGTGATACTTTCTTTCTTTAAGTATTTGAATTATTTCTTAATCATTCAATTCTTCGTGAACTATTATCAATCTTACTTGATTGGATTTAATTTTAGGTATCTAGTATTATTCCAGTTTTGTATGCTCATGATATATAAAAAGATAGATTTTAAATCTTTTTTGAGAAAAAGCCATATTAAATTAATAAATAATGACTATTTTTTCATATTTTTCTATTGCCTTCCTTATTGATTGTTTATTATATTTATGTTCTATGTCTATTAATATAATATATTTTAATTTGTTTTTTGCTGAAAGAAAGTTTTCTGGCTTGAAAAATCTTTTATTTAGAGCATATCTTTGAAAGATTAAATATGTACTCCTATCTTGATCCATTCTCTTGATGAAGAAGTTTTTCTCTTCTTTTTTATTAATTGATTCTAAACATCATACTGCATCCTCCTCTTTTTCAATACCAAAAGTGATCCAATGATTACTATTGATGAATTCAATCTTGAAGGATTCATTTTCTTGGGTATACTTAAAGTTTCCTTGAGATATTTGATTCTTTTTTCTTTGTTATCTTCTGATATTGTAGCTTGAAACACTTCCAATTTAATTGTACTTATTTGTTTAATAAAATAGGGATTAACTGTAAAACCTTGTATTCTATTTTACATACTCTTTTTACTGATCCTCTGATCATATACAAAAAAATGTTTGCAAGAAGTTTTGATACTTTATACTAATAAAGTCTTACTTCTTTCTTTAAATCAACTTAAAAAGTTTCTTTCAGAACTCCCTTATCTCCTCTCCATCTTATTTACAATCTCCTTTGGACAAACTGAACTCTTGTGACCTGCAAAGTTCAATTCCTATCTTTACTATCAATAGCAAGAGAGTTTCTAAAGAGAAAAGAACCAACAGTGCAGTACTTGTCACCTCTCAGTTATGGTGGAGAAACAATAAAGCTTCTATTTCAGTCAAAAAACCCATCTTTCACCTTTTGACTGGCATTGTGGCCCTGAGAGCTACCTTTTTCATGACATTCTGAAAAATTTTGCCTACTTCAGCTTGATCCTGAAATTTCAGGTAGCACAAATTTTACTGATTCTAATTGACTGATATGAAACTCATTAGAAAAAATTGATAAACAAGCTCTTATTGGCCATCTCACATGTTTGAATGCATTTCCTCAGCTCCATAAGAATTTGGGATCCACTATAAGTCATATGCATTGGTGTGGGTGGATACAAAGCATGTTACCAATTACATTATTAAATATAAGAAAGAGTCTATCTGACTATGGCAAAGGTCATAAGAGCTTGATTAATCTTTTTTCAAGTCAGAGTCACCTATATTCTGATTGTATGTCAGGTAGATTCTCAATTTCTACTGCTTAGAAAAGTCTAAACTAGAAAAAGAGAAAGCCATTAAGAATACTTAGTGATAAAGCTCATATGCAAAGCAACCTAGAAAGTTTTTATTCTATCTTCAAAAAATCCCAAGCTAGAAAACTGGAAGGCTAACACTGCTTCACCAATCAAAACTCAAGTCTGAAAATGTCGGCAGTAACATGCAAGCCAGTTGAATAATATGAGAGATCTTCATTAATTGCTAATACTAATGGCCACCAGTAGGATATATCTATTGCAAGACTAGATGCTGTTTTTCTTATAAGGAATTAAATCTGAAATAAGAGGTACAGATGGGTAAGTATATCCATATTTAGATAAAAATGAGTTTAATTGATGATATACTAGAAGACTTTTGAATCACTTATATGAACACTAATATATCACCTGGACCTTCCTGATTACTTCCTTCCTATAAGTCTTAAAACTGTAAAATCTCTCTTTTGACCTCCAACTTATTTCTGTAAAGACTCAGTGGAAATTTATCTCCTCAGATCTTTCTACAGAGGAATTTAAAACAAGACAGGTATATGTCAAAAAACAAGACTGACACTTACTCAAAGTGACACATAACTAAAGATGTGTCCCAAAAGGGGGAGGCAGAGATATAAGCCAAATATCCCTCACTAGGAAATATTAAATTTTTAAATTAATAACTATAAAAAAACTACTCATAATTGTTTTCTATTATCTAAATTATTGATTTATAATATTTTCTGACTTTTGTCCCTATTAAAGTAAAAAGCTATGAATTTTGTCCATCAAAAAATGACATAAATAATCTACAAAATTTTATATACTAAATATTTTAGAAACCCATCATTATACATAATCATTCAATTTTTTCTTTTATTTTCTTTTGTTTTATTTTTATGATACTAGTATGCTCTAGGAATACTGGTTTTTTTTTATAAAAAAAAGAACAATAAACCGATGTAGCTTCAGAAATAACTTTAATGTATCGTTAACTTTATTGTTTTCAAATATACACTCTTGTACTTATGCTTTGTACAATGTATATATATAATTTAGAAAACAATAAAGTTAGGTATAAGCCCGTCAAATAAAATAAAAAAAAAAAGTATCCTATTTCATATATTATAAAAGACATTTTCTATAATATAAGTTCCTTAGACTATTTCTTTAATCATTTCTGCTTTTGTATATTCTGTTATGGATCTGTCTTCTATTTCAACTTCTTTAATCAGATTGATTTTTTCGGTTTCTATAGAAGTTAGTTAAATATCCACTGAAATATTATATGTTTCTACAATTTCTTTTATATTGTAATTTGAGATGTAATTTTTTGTTATGTTTGTTAACATGTTACATACCTTTTTTTTAAGTATGGGAGCTTCTAGGTCTTGTTTCTTGCCTTGTTTTTTTTCACACAAAGTAATAATATATTTTCTTAACATATGTTCTTTTGCCAAAGTTAAAAGATCTATATTTGACAAAGTGACAATAATGTTGTTTAATATTGTGGTTTTATAGATTGCTCCTATGAAATATGTAGTTGATCTTCTGTTTTATGCTTTAGCTTATATTGAAGCATTTTTGTTTTCTATAGTTCTTGTTGATGATTATGACTAATAGCAATATTTTCTAACACTTTTAGGATTTTTTTTCTCATATCTTTCTAGAATTCTGATAATATTTTGCTCTTTTTGAGTCATATTGTTATGTAAGATAGATAAACTATTATATGTATTGAATTGTTAAAATATTTTATTGCTTTTTTGTATAATAATTTATAAATAAGGAACTATACTAGGTTATATAATCAAATAATCTTTATCAATATATTTTTATTCACATGTTTTAATCTTGTATACCAGTCTTATTTATCTACATATATATTACTTGTTTATTGTTTATAGTACAGCTAAATTGATATGTATTACTTTTTTGTAATATATTGATATGTTGTGAGTTGTTGTTTTGTCACATATAGGATTTATTCACTTTTACGTATTCATATTTATGTGACATAAGTTGATAGATCAATTGTTGTAATTGTTTGTTACTAATCTTTACTATTCGATCCAAAAAACCTGAATGTTCTTCTTAGTTATTTGAACTCTGAGTTTGAACCAATTTATCAGTTTGGATTATTGATTTTGAAACCTCTTTTAATGTCTAAAAAGATATTAATCTGTACTGATTAAGAGCTTTGTGGAGTTGATATTGGGTCTCAAAAAGCCTACTATAAATCAATTTGTCTTTACTTTCTTTTTTTTTTAAAGCAAATCAAAAGTATAAGAATATTACTACTAATTAGCATTATCCTTTTGTTGTTGTTAGGAGTCAACTGTATATTATATAAAGAGAAATTATTGCTATTACTATTTCTCCTTGAGATTATTTCTTGTGAAAAGGGTTTTCTTTTTAGAAAATTACTATAAAAATTTTTTTTCTAAAAATTTAAAAATTAGAGGAAAGAGTTTTTTACTAATTATTATTTTTATTAAAACTTTTTTCTTTATGATTATTTAAAAAATTTATTAAATATAATTTTTTAATTTAGAATCATATATTATATTTAAAGGTATATATAATTTAATAAAAAACTTTTTAATAAATAAACAATTTTGTTAATTAATAAATATTAATAACCTTATATATCTATATATTGTTGAACTATAAAATTTCACCATATGATCTCTCTAGTATCCAAGATGATCCTAGTATCTTAGATCAATATATCACGATCCTTTTGGTCACCTGAAAGTAAAGATCTTCCAGAACACTTCTAGAACATTGATAGTTGATTTTGCTATTAGTAAACTTAGTATAAAGTACTTTAGAATATTCTGTAGTCCTAACTTATTACATATAATTATTATTTTGAAGGATACTTGAGTTCTGTTCAAAATAACATAGCTTAATAGTTCAGTAAAACTATTATATTAGTATAATTATTACTATTATTTATTTTAGTTTATATTCTCAAATATCATATAACTCAATTATATATTTAAAGAAGGAAATTCTCCTTCTGAAGACTCCTCAGGATTTATCCAACAATAAAATTACCTTTAATCCAAAATTATTGTCCTACCTCTCCTGCCTAAATCACCAGTAATAAACCTTTTCATTTATTATTGTTCAAATCAGGAACTTTTGCATATCACATTAGAAGTCTAACTTGGTATTTTCCTGTACTAGTTCTCTGTCTCTATTTGATTTCTAAGAGGTGAATTGGATAGTTTGATAATATATATATATATTTTAACTAGTTCAACTAATAAAATAAATCTTTATTAAGGTATCAGTAGTATATTTTTAGATTATATAAGTAATTCATATAATCTTTTAAACTACCTATTTCTAATCAAGTATATCAATTTTATTATATAGTAACACTATTTCATTAGTTACCTTGCTTTGCCTAGACCTATAGTATTTCAAAGATTCACTATTAGACTTTTTAATATTTAATTTTCAAGAGACTTGTGATGTGTATTCCTTAGTGAGGTCTTGTTTGCCACTTGGATAGTGATCACAACAGATTGAATCAGATTGAATTTTAACTAGATTCGATTTGATCTGATTTTTATAAATATGAATCAGATATAAATCTGATTCGTTTTAAACTAATCTGATCTGATTCAAAACCATAGCAGTTTGATCTTATCTAATTTGAATCCAAATCTGATTTGATTCAATTCAATGCAAAATCAATTTAAAACTATTTTGATATATTTTGAATCTATTTCAAAGCATATTTAATTATAACTACTTTGATTTAATTAAATTAAATTAAATATGTTTAAATTAATCTGACTTTATTTTAATAAAATAATTTTAACTAGTATATTTCTTTTAGAAATATTTTTTAACTTTAAATTTAAAAATTTTTCTTTTATTAAATTTAAATAAATTAATTTATTCAATTCATAATTATTTGCTTGCATCTATATTAATATACTTCCCACTATAACCAGTATCTTCTAAAATAACTTGATTTTCTATATCTTTTTTTTCTTTTTTTTTATTTTTTTTTTTTTTTAACCCGTAGTCAGGTTAGCATGGGTATTTTT
>CAJVPT010005083.1:0-12616 GCA_910592055.1 Acaulospora colombiana | reverse complement strand
TGCTCCTTTTCATTTGGTTGAGTACTAGATATTTTGTTTGGATTGAAGAAGTCTTCTTCTTCATTCTCAGTTAACATGGTATCTGTGAGGTTGTCTTCTAGGACCTCCAGATTGTACACTCTTTCATCCAGGTTGATGATATTTTCTTTAATCTCTTCAATTTCTTATTTGATTTCTTTAAGGAGTACCATGATATTAGTTAGTGTTAGGGGTGTTCTCTTCTACCCGGCTTAATTGGCATTGTCAGATTTGACTGCTGCTACATAGGATCCTGGCTTAATGTGATGGGGCTGTGAAGGTTTGGTTTGGTTTCTGATTGAAGTAGTGTGTGTCAGTCTGAACTTGTATAGTTTGCCAAATTTATTTGCTTGTTTTTTATTGTATTCTCTTCATTGCATTCTCCTTTCTTTGATGGGACAATTGTTGAGTAGGTGATCTGGGCTATTGCAGATTGTACATAGTTTGGCTTCAATAGGCTGCCAGATGCAGTTGAAGTCTCCAAGTTGAAATTCTTGAGATGTGGAAGCTTTTAAGTCTTCCTGGCTAATAAAGCTGATAACCACGAATCTCTTTCTTTGATATGACATCCTTCTTGGAATATAGCAGGTTTTGGCCTTGGTTTGTTCACAGATTCTTTTTAGATCAAATGCAGTGGTGTTGGGTGGAAGGTTAGTGAGCTTTGCTGCAGTTTGACCATATGCTTTCATCTGATCCACCTTCATTGTACGTCGAAGACTCTTACTGAGTTTGCTTTGAGTGGAACACTCCATCTGTCAATTAGGGCTTGTTTGTCCTCTTTGTTTGTATAGGTGATCATGACTGTCTGCCATATCTGTTGGGTTGACGTTGTGATATTGCTTATCGTTCTATACTTGGCAAAGGATTGTTGTATTTCTATGAGTTTAGTGTCCAGGAGAATGTCCTATACTCTGATACTGTTTTCCTGTTTTAGGACTGAGTTTATGTATTCCATGAGATCCATGTGTTTGTTATCCGTATCAGGCAGTGGAGTGTTACAGATCTCGATTGCTTCTTGTTTGTTGCTCAAAATGGCAATGATGTATTCAACCTCTTTTTTCTTTTCACTACAGATTGTTATTAATTCATCTAATGAATTTAGGGCCTTGATAAGGAAAGTTATCTTTTGAGCTATAGTTTTTCCTGGTAGGTCTGTTGCTGGAATACCAATCTTGACTCTTTCTCTGCCATATTGGGTGATTTTGTCGAAAGGAGAGAGGGGTCTTGATTTGATGGTTTGGCTGTTCAATTTCTGTTTACCCTTGTCACCGACTTGTTGCCAGTATGAGGTTAATTCTTGAGTTTCTTCTTCTATCTCTATCTCCATGTCTGAGTCATCTATACGGACTGCTTTTGGTATCTCATTGATTGTTCCTTGAAGGGCTTCTTCTGCTATCTCCGTGTAAGTTATTTTTAGATACTGTTGGGTAGATTCATCATTGAAACTTTAATAACTAGATGTTTTCGTCGACTTCCTCACTCCAGTTGGTGATCAGGATAGTTGCTATTGGTAGATTGAATGTGATGGTCTGTGTTGCCAGGTTCTGGGACAGGTTTTGGGTGCTGGAATCTTCTCTATATGTGTCATTTTGACTGTTTTCTTTGGCTTTTCCTTTGTTTATAGTGTTTTCCTTTGCTGATTATGTTGTTGTTTCTTTGCATGACTTGTTTGCATTACCTCTTGCGAGGATGTTTTCATTATAGTTGGATCTCCACTGAGATGTTTTGCTGTGAAGTTCTCTTTGAGAGGACATCTCTCATTCACCTTTTCTTTTCCTTTAAAAATTACCATAAAAAGAAATTTTTTAGAAAAAATAGATCTGCAGGAAAGAGTTTTTTCCTTTAGTGAATTATTTAAAATGTATAGTATACAAATATTTAATAAAGCATATGTACCTAGCCTAACCTAGAGTTTAAAATAAAAAAAAAACAATAATAATTTATTCAAAGTATTTTTTTTTTTGATTGTCAGAGCTTTCACTTCTTAATTGGGGAATTTGCTTATCTCAGTTTGATCCTAAATTTATAATAACACAAATTCTCACTAAAGGTAATTGGCTGACATAAAACACATCAGTTTTTGGAATGTAAACAAGCTCCTATTGGTTGCATTTATGTCTCTCATTACATTATTGGTGATATAGGAAAAAGGTTCTAAAAAAATGTCCCTTTTAACTATATATGTTTGATCTCCAGAAAACAATTATAATGCTGAAAGGTGAATAACAGGTAGGTAAACAGATCTGACTTCCATTTTTTATTAAGTTCCTCAAGTAGTAAAAAGACTTTTTTGGACAAAAGCTAAGATCTTCAAGCTTCTATCCTATCAAGTAAAATTCAAAAAAAAGATTTTTTTATTCCAGTTGACAAATTCTTCTATAATATAGTACTGACTTCAATAGCAATAAGCAAATCCATACATTAGCAGAAGAATAAGTTCCTTAAATGTTCTTCTTAAAATCACTTTCAGGAATGGTTAAATTCCTCAAACATCATAAAGCTTAGAGAATATCTCAATCAGGCAAATTTCTTTCAAGAGGAAACTGTAAAATAGAATAAGAACCTTTTGGAGGGCTTTGAATTATATTTTTTTCCTTCTTTTTCCAGTATAATACTTTAGTAATTCATCATTTTTTAGGATAATCGACAATGATAAACTGTTGACAATAATCCTAATTGATTTAGAGGTACTATGCCAAGCTACTAAAAGAGTGTAATATTGTTCCCTAAATCTGACTTAGAGTATCCAGTTTAGACTTAGTTTTATTTAGTTCAAACTAGCTTAGTAGATTCCTCATATTTTTTAAGTAGTATAGTCCTTTAACTAATAATATGCAATGACAAGTTAATTGCTTTGCTTTATAAAAAAGTCTAAAATATTTTAATATCTTTTAGTATCTCAATAAAGATATGTCAAAGCAATATGATTGTAGATTAAAAAAAAAATTTTTTTTTATTCAAAGTAGATTATATTTATAATAACAAAAAAATATTCTTTATTAATTCTTTAATAATATATAAAAAATATTTACATAAAGTTTTATATTTTTATATTAATAAAATCTTGTTTTTTTTCTTAAAACAATTTAAAAAATAGCTTTAAAGATTAATTTTCTTTTATTTATATTTTTTTATATAAAAATTTGAATTTAAATAATTCAAAAAAATCAAAAAATATCTTTTTTATTTATAATCAAAGATTTTTAAAAAGAAGAATTACAATATAATATTAAAAACTTTTTTTAAAACAAAATTATATATAATAATTTTTTGTAATAAAAAATAAATAAACATAAATTTAAACTTTTACTTTTTAATAAAATAATTTTATTATAAAAAATTTTTCAAAAACAATAAGGAATTGAAGTTTTTATCTCAAATCAATATTATAATAGCATAGTTAATATTACAATAGTGATTAGTTTTTCCTATAATACTATATTAAAATATTATGATACAACTGAACAATTGTTTTAAACCAATGAATTCATTTTTAAATAAATTGAAATGGCTTCTTCTATTTGTTTTAGTAATTCTAAATAACAAGTTTTTTTTTCTCAATCTAATTTAAATTTATTTAAAAAGAAAAGAAGAAAATGTTTTCAAAAAAAAAAACTTCAAGAAAGAAAAAAACTGGGTAAATCAGCAACTAAATAACTTTTATTAAAACAATTTCCACTTGTAAAAGTGTATATATTGTTTATATAGAAAGCTTTACTAGCTACATCAAATAAAAAAAACAATACAATATTATTTATAAACATGAAATTATAAAAATAGAAAGATCTATAAAATTTTATAAAAAAAGTAAAATAGAAAGTCATTATCCTTAATATTGAGCATATTATTATTTTGAACAATTTAGGATCAAGTATCTTAAGATACATCATCATAGCTAATTATAATAATTTCAATAAAAAGAAAGTTCAAAAGATAATCAAAAGTATAGGTAACAAATCCAACAACTATAAAATAACTATTGAAAATGGTAATAGTTTTTTTGATTTAATTGTATGTAAATCCAAAACTATTTTGAAACGATTATTAATATTACTTAATGATCTCATAAAAGATAGTTTAAGTATATTAATAAGTAATTCAGAATTTTATGACAAGAATAAAAATATTTTACTAATCTTACAAAATATTGATAAAGTAAACTATTAGTCAATAGAATATTTAACCATTTATTTCCTATACCTAGAATAATATATTAATAAACTTTGATAAGAAAAAAAATTTATAGATCATTTTAAAGTACTTAAAATCTATAATATAGAATAGAAAATTGCAATAGTTTTATTTTATTATTTTTTTTTTTTACCTACAGTCAGGTCAGCATAGCATGTCTTTATTGTATATATACTAGATATTTACAAATTGTTGTAACTGTCACATACTGACTCACTTATCATCGAAAAGTTATTTCTCTAAATGCAACCTAGAAAATGATATTTTGCTCTTTTACTAATTTGAATAATTTCTTTAATTAATAAAATCATTGACTACAGATTATTACTGTAGATCATTCTAAGTTCTATCTGCAGTTAAAAACCAAATTACTTTATTCCATGACAAACCCAATTCTTAATAATCACTGTATACTTCTTTTCTTCTATTTCTTTAATGTCCTCCAGATTCAAATCCTTTGAAGATAATGGTAATTCTTTTTGGTCCTGTTCAGTCTATTTATCAGGTCTGAGCTTGGACCTTATTTCTTTTGTCCACTTTTGTGATATTTTGCTTCTTTTCCCATTCTATAACTTTGGTACAATGCATATTCCAGATCTTCTTTTTAAAATTTGCTATTATCTTTTGACAGAGTTTATTGACTATATTCTATATATTTGCTGATAGTATCTTGAGCTACTCTTGAAGATACTTTTTTAAAGAGGTGGTCTTGCTTTCTTCCATATATCCACAAATAGTATTGAAAAGGTCCCTATCAGATTTCTGAATCTCTTTTAACCATTTATCTATCTAGTCACTTATTTTAGGTTGAACTTCTTTCTTATGTTTAATTTTTTTACTGATGAGTTTATTGATCTTTTTGTTTGCTTTCTGTTATAAGTTCCTCTGAGTTTTTCAAGTAGCTGGGCATTCAAAAAGATATCCTAGCATCTCTTCTTGAAGTTCACATACTGGACAAGTGATTGTGATATATACTTCTATTTCCTTTTCTTAAGTATCTATAGAACTGAAAGTTTATTGTGAGTTAAGTTAATTAAGAAGCTTTTGTCTTTATTGATTTTGAAAGAAGTATCGAAGGTATTGATTGGATTGAACTAGTTCTAAAAGATTGTCTAGTCTATATTTTTGGTATTTTGGATTCAAAGATCTTGAATTTATTTCTGTGTTGTCCAGTCTAGTCCAATCTTTTTCTTATTGAACATTTAATGAAATCTCTAATACTAATTTCTATTGTATATTCTTTCCATACTGCTATCGTGAGGACTCTTCCTAGTTCTAATAGCTGATACCAAGTTATTGCATTCTTCTGCCTGATTTGTTTGACAAGCAAGTTTATTTAATTGTTGAATCTGTTGGTTCTGTGGGCTTTGACCTTTAGAATTTCCAGATTTAGATCTTTCTTCTTTACTAAGTCCTTGATTTTATTCCAAAGTGGCCAGTTAATAATCTTTGTCCATCTTCTTATAGATGTCTCTATTTGTGAGTAGATAAATTTCTATACTTTGAATGTAATGTTGCAATCAGTGTAAATTATAACTGTTATATTTCAGGGGCTGTATATAGTGCAGTGAAAATAGCTAATATTTCTGTCCTAGTTGCTAATGGCCATGTGGATACTCCTGCTAAAAACTGTTTAACTATTTTCTTCCTCTATTATGATCCAAGCTAAATCCATTTCAGATTTATCATCTGTCATCCCTTTTTAATAAGAGCCATCTGTATAGAATATAAGCTTATCAAACATATTCCTTTTGTTATATCTCAAGATGTTCTTAAGTTAATCTTTGTATTCTTCTGTTTGTATGGCTTTTTTTATTAGTGTGATATCCTAGTCTTCTACTTGAATCTTTACTTCAGTTGGTCTAGAAATTGATAGAGCCACTATTTGTTGAAATACATTTGTCTGCCAATCTGTAAGGTTTCCTAGCAGAAGGATCTGGTTCTTTTTTCTTAGATTATTATCTCGATTAAGCTGTGGAAGAAGGTTAATCTATAACAAAACTACTTCTACTGGCTGCTTTGTGCTGTCTGGTTAAAGATGAGTATTATTATTAGTAGGATCATATACTAGCTTATATAGGATGAAATAAGTTTTGTTGTTTATAGATGTTGTTTTTTTCCATGTATCTGTTGAAGTATTAGCCTGGACTGCTCAGTAAATCTTTCTTCTATCTGGATTTGTTGGAAATACCTTGATTTGCATATTGTAAACTGTTCATTTAAGCCCATATAAAGAGGTTTATAGGAGATCTTGATTTACTATTGTTTTTTTCTTCACTGTTTTGTACTAAGAGAGAACCGATCCTTTGCATCTACTATAGAGGATTTGAACTGCTTTTCATTCCTTAATATTATTGTGATAGTATTGATAAGTTGATCTAGAAACATGATCTTGTATTTTTGTAGTGATGGAATGGCTTTTCCATATTCTTTACCCTCTTGCAGTATAGATTTGATTGATAAGATATCTCCCTGATAATCAAATATATTTTTCTATCTTCAACTTTAAAAAGTGACTTGTATACTTTTTATCAAGCCAGTATCGTAGCTGCCAGGTTTTCTTTCATCAGCTTGTAAGAATTGATAGGATTGCTTAGGATATTATCTGGCTCTCAATATTTGATTTGGCTTTGTTTCAGTCTAATTATAGTAGCAATACCAGAGGCCTCATTATTGTTAAGTTGACAAAAAAGTATAGATATATGATTTTCTAGTTGTATCTCCCAGATACTTTTGAAACCATATATTTCTTTATTGTGAATACAGCTATTTGAAATCATTTCACAGACTAGGGCCTGTTTTTGAATATTTTCCTAAACATGGCTATAAAATTATTACATGTTTTCTCACTCAATTGAATATGTTGTGTTCTGTATTTTATTCTTGAAATTAAAACCCTATTTATAACATATCAGGCATGTTTTTCTGTTAATTTTTTCTTGGCTATTGCTTGAAATATTGTCCTAATCTCTGATTTTATAAGAATGATAGTATTCTGTCAAGTATATACTATATAGCTTAATTTAGTAAATATATAATACAAAAATTTATAAAGCTTATTGCTAGATTACTTAGTCTATTTCATTATTTATGACTATGTATTTGATCATCTGACCTCTGGTTAGATCTGCTCACTTTTTGAGTAGTAATAGATTCACCTAGAAAAATAGGAATAGGTTATCATTAATCTGCATATATATAAGAATATATAGTTTGTATGAGATGATTGATATCAATGCCAAAAAATTTCATTATCTGAGATGTTAAATTAATTATTAATAAAAACACTTACATCTAATGCCAGTTACGGTTTAAAAAAAAAAATCAAAAAAAAGCTCTTTTCGCTGATCCACTATTTTTCTAAAAATTTCTTTTTTTGATAATTGTTTAGAAAAAAAAGAATAACACAATCTAAGCTTAGCAAACATAGTAAAGAGAAACACAACTATATCATTCCACTTGAAGCAACACATAAAGCTCTATAAACAAGCCACCAGAAAAAGAGTACATAATAATAATATTAGTACTTTATTCATCAACTTTTGAAGGAAAGAAAAAACAAAAGTAAATCTGAATCATAGTAAGGCCAAGAGACCCAACATTAACTCTCCTAGCTGCCAACCAGGCCAGTACAGATTTACATCTTTCTAGATATTAGAAAATAACTGGCAATATAGTAATCTCAACTAGTAAACCAGTCAAAACTCAAAATTTGCAAGACTCAAGAGGACATCAAGAACCCAAGAACAACAGCTAGAGATTATCAGTAACAACACATCAACAACATATAAATAACTAGCACATAATGTGAACATGAACATGTCCCTTTAGACAATAAAGACATAACAATAGATTACATGATGTATCCCTAAACAGATAAACAAGCTCAAAACGTGTTCTAGCTAATCACAAAACATGTTCCTCATATCCGGTTTACCTCTTAATAAAATCAGCACACATGTTACTAAAATCAACAAATCAATAGATAAAAAACCTGCAACTCGTGTTTACCCCACAATTGATCTACCAATACAACAGATAAATTAGAAAATCCCAGTAATACTATCTGAATAAGTAAACAAATAAACAAAGTTAATTTGTGAAATGTGACTTATTCAATAATTATGTAACACAACCAACATGAATAGGGCACAATGCATTCTTTATATAGTAGACAAAAGGGAAGAGAATATCTTGAATATCTTAATTAAGCATTCAAGAAAGTACAACGAAACCTCAGAACTATAGATATCTCAACAATTGATAAGGCAAAAAGAAGGAGACTCAAAAGAAGAAACAATTCCCACTCCAGAGACTTTACTATTCTAGATAGTATCATTACGAACATCTTAGGAATAAACAAAACAATATTCCATAAGGAACAAATCCTTACTCAATATATCCTATACCTCTAGTAACAAGAAAAGGGAAAAGAAGAAGATCTTCTATAGCCTTATATAGAAGATAAATTCATAGAAATTATCAAGAATGCAAGTAATCCACAGGAGCCAAAAAGTCAACTGACGGAGATCACAAAACATGTAGATATTGAGTCAATGATAGATAATAAAATTATAATGACCAGTGATTATGAACAAGAAGAGGCTGAAATACAAAGGCTTCAAGAGAAAATAAAAGGCAACAACATCAGTGATTACTGCTTATATGACACAAGAAATAGGGACTTCGCCCCATTGACAAATCCATATTTTATAGGAAAAAAAGGAATATATAGACTTGGTATCATAATGGTCAATATTCTAGGTGAAACAGAAGAAGAAGCCAAGGCCTATCTAAGCAATACCTTGAAACTATCACAGAGAAAATGACATCTCTTAAAGAAAAAATTTATCAATGGAAATGAATAGTTAACTTTTTGGATACAAAAAGAAGAAGATGTCCTAAAATACATAGAAGAAATAAACTACAAAGAGAATAATTTCACTATACAACAAATAACTCTTCACAATTCACATTCTACCCACATGACCAAAAGAGAAAAAAACAAAAAAATCTTTCAGGAATTTAAAGGGGAAAATAGATCTGATATATGGTATGTCAGCCTAATAGATTTCGATCAAAAGATTTCCAGAAGCTATATAGCCAAACATCTCAAAAAATATGGAACAGTTCAAAACATCTATATCTATAAGGTCAAGATGAAGACTAGGGCCAAGGCCTATTTCAAGCTTCATAAACATATTAAATGGGATCTCACAAAAGCATGGACAATACCTATAGGTACTGAAACATCCAGAGCCATCTTCACTAAATTAGAATTGACTGATGAAGAGATAAATACCCCACTAATTGAAAAAAATATCAACTCAACCAGACTATTGGATACAAATAAAACATATACTAGCTTGATAGCAAGAGCTTTACATAATACCCAGACAAAAGTATGCTATACTCTCAAAAACTCTTACACATTAAAGAAACAGAACTTTATAGTTGTTTATTTCATAACAAGAGAGGATAGGAACAAGGCATACAAACAATATATTTTATTACAATGTTTAAGACTATTCTGGAATGTAAAGAATCTCAGCAATAAAGAAAATACTAGCTCTATAAGGGAAGAAAGAAAATCACATTATCAAAGATTTCAAAAAATCAATATAGATAATAACTCAACTTCAGATTCACCATCAGGTTATGAGTTCACAAGATCCTCTTCTTCCTCCTCTTATTGTCATTCCTACACTATAAAACCTATACACTCCAGAAACCAAAGATAAAAAAACAAAGGGATAATAATAGAGTAAGGTAGGAGAATTATAGAACAACTAGATATTCTGCTACAAATAGTAATAGAGAGCCAATAAGAAGACGAAAGACTTACCAGCAGAATATCAGCAGTAAGGATACCAGATCAGAGACAGAAGGCAACCAAGACCCTTTACAGCTCATATTGATCAACCTTAAAAAACTGAGTGATAGAATAAATAAACTTGAAGGACAACAATTCCTAACAAGATAAATAGAGATAGAAGAGGGGCCAATCACTTCTAATATGATGCAATGGGCAATCTAAAGAGACAAGAGGTGAACATGCCCGCTTTATCCTCAATAGCAACTAACAACAAGGATAGAGAACAATCACAAGAAAAAGAGGTTTTATTAGAACAACATAATAATTTAGATCTAACAACATTTTTATAAAAAGAACATGATATTTTCTTTAACAAAAAAAGGAAAAACATAATAATAAAACAAACCAGGCAGAAATGAAAGACATACAAAAAAGGTAATTAGGATCAGAACACACAATGTCAGAGGCATCACAGATAAGATGAATCAAAGAAGTCTAATTGAAGAAATTACAAAACAAGGGATAGATATAATAGGTTTATGTGAAACAAAACTTACCCAAGCTAATGCCAAATGGGCTTTCGACAAACAAGGAGCCTATAAATACTTCTATAGCAACAATCTTGATACACCCTTTGGAGCAGGAGTTAGCCTTCTTATCAGAAGAGACCTAGAGAAAAAGGTGGCATCAATCAAAGAAGAAGACAAATATATTATAGCTGCCAACTTGCTGATGAAAAAGAAAAAAATCTGTATTATACAGGTCTATATTCCATAAGATAAGCAAAGGTGCAAAAAAGTGTAGGAGAAAATAATCAGTCTTAGCAAAACAAAATATAGAAAAAACTTTTACACAATTATAATAGAAGACTTTAATGCTGCTTATAACCTATTAGAAGATAGAACCTTATCTTTAAAAGCAAAATTCAAATCTTCTTGACGTTCTGAAATATCACTGTTTGATTTTCTTAATGAGTGGAGGTTTATAGATATACAAGTCATATGGAAAGGAAAAAATAAGACTTCCACAAGATGGAATGCAACAAGCAGTAGTAGAATTGACTATATCTAGATATCACAAAGCTTATCAAGATATCCAACACTATGATTTGATAATGAAGAGATAAAAGAAGTCATGGAAAGTAACCACATTATAATTTCTATAACTTTACATAACAATAATCCCTTTATATAAAGTAATATTATAAAGTCTTCTAAACAACAATTAAGAAGAATGGATATTAAGGAAACATCTCCGGAACAATAGCAGACCTTCATGAAAACTTAGATCACAAGTTCAAGACAATATTGAAATCTTTACTTAAAGAAGAATCCAATGAAAATGAAAGAGAAAACCAAGTAAACAAGATCTGGAAAACTTTTGAAGAACAAATACACAAAGTAGCCTTCATTAAGCTCGCAACCAAGAAACTAATTATACATAAAGAAAAACTTGAATATAGACATAGTTCAGAGTTCATCACATATAGAAAAGCCCTACAGCTGAAAGAGCTCTTCAAGAAGGCTGAAGCATCAAGAGAAATAGTCAAACTGCAGATCCTCAGTTTGACAATAGAGAAACACAATGCAATATATAACTCTAACCATCAAATCAAAAACCATTATATTCAGCATAACATTTCTAACATGTCCTGGTTATTATTGAAAAAGGATATCCAGGATGTAATAGAGGGATTGAAATTATCAGTCAAAAGATAGAAGCTAAGAAAATAAGAGATGCAATCAAGGTTGCCTTGGAACAATGATACGATGACCTAAGATTCAATCAGAGAAGAATAGTAAGCTCCCTAACAAACAGAACAAGAAGCAAAATTGTGTTGAACAGAGTTAAGGTCCCATAGGATGGTACAGAATACATAACAACCAAAATAGGTGAAATAGAGAAAGAACTAAGAAAATATTATTTAGAAGCATTTAAAAAAAGAGATACCAACTTCAATAGCCTTACAGAAGACTGGAAAGAGGAGTATAGACCCAAAGTTTATATCAAGGAACTATGGTATAAAGATCTCTTTGAGCCAATCTCCCAAGAAGAATTAGGTGAAATATTTCAAACACTTTCAAACAACAAGACATCAAGGATGGTCACAAATTAGTTATGAAATGCTTAAGAAACTGAGTTAGGATGGAAAGGAAATCTTGAAAAAAATGTTAAATAACTTCTTAAAATAAGAGGTAACTCCTACTTGTTGGAAACTGAGCCATATATACCCTATAGCCAAACCAAAACTGTAGGAGTGTGAGCTAATAAACACAAGACCAATAGTTCTGTTGGAAGTCACAAGAAAGTATTTCATAAAAATTCTTACTAATAGGATGGAAAATATTTGTAAAGTCAATAACATTCTCAAAGGTTCCAACTATGCAGGTCTTCCTGGAAAAGGTACACCAGAACCAATTCAAATTCTCAACAATATCTGTGAAGATGCAAGAGAAAATAAAAAGGAACTATGAATACTTTTCCAGGATACTGCCAAAGCCTATGACACAATAAGTCTGGATATGCTAGTCAAAGCAATGGAAAGGATCAAAATACCAAAGGGTTTTATTAAGATCATGCTGAGCCTATTTC
>CAJVPT010005082.1:0-12616 GCA_910592055.1 Acaulospora colombiana | reverse complement strand
GAGGAGGCACAGAAACCGGTGGGAGTTTCACAAGGCGGAGAGCAATCGAAAGTAATAAAAAAGCATAAGTCGTCGAGCAATCTCACAGAAGAGTTAGGTTAGATTAGAAAAAAAAATCACATGTATCTATACACGTATTTTTACGTCTCGTTTAGATTTTATTCATAATAAAGAAATCATTTTTTACTCAATATTTTCTTTTTCTTTTTCTTTGCAAAAGTGATTGGCGTTCCGAAAAAGAACGCTCATACATGATTTTTAAACTCGATAATCTGAACCTTATATAAAAGTTGTTAACAAAACATGTCATCAGAGCTTGAATCTCAATCTGCTCAATCAAAAATCGATTCGTTGCAAGAATTAAATTCTCAACTCATTGCCACAATTTCCGAGCTTAGAAAGGAGAACGCTGAGGTCAAGGCCGAGAATACAAAATTGAAACAAGATAAAGAAGAAATCGAGGCCAGAATCGTGGGTTAGAACAGACCACCAAAGAAAATGCTGAGCTTAAGACTAGAGTCGCGAAATTGGAACAGACTGCAGAAGAAAATTCTGAGCTTAAAGATAGAATCACGAAATTGGAACAGAAACAGACCCAGGCAACTACTAATGAACAGGAAGCATCTACAAAAGATATTTCCCCATTTATCGAAAGCCATCCTTATGAGGAGAAAGGTGTTACCTATCTCTTGCCTGAGACAGAATATAGCTCAACCCAATCTAAATCTTCGATGGAGCCTGAAACATCTACGACCTCGTTACCACAAGATATTATCGATGATTCAGCCGAGGCCCTCGAATTTCTAGAAACAATACACAAGGAAAGGATTAGTAGTGAGATAAGGGAAAGAAACCGGAAAAAAAAACTTCAAGGATCACATAATAACTCAACTCAATCCGAAACGTCAACCATGTCGACGCCTGAATCTCTGGACCCGAAAACTGTGAAAAGGCTTTGGGATCAGAATCAACATAAAAGCCAGGACAAAACATCTCAATCGCACAAGAAAAAGGGAACAGAAA
Organism: Acaulospora colombiana; assembly: GCA_910592055.1. Taxonomy (NCBI): domain Eukaryota; kingdom Fungi; phylum Glomeromycota; class Glomeromycetes; order Diversisporales; family Acaulosporaceae; genus Acaulospora; species Acaulospora colombiana. The sequence continues at coordinate 11,593 of CAJVPT010005082.1, read as the reverse complement.
ATATCGCCCAGGTGATAGTTGATGGCATTCAGGATAGTGTTATTTCAGATGAGTCGGAGACTCAAAGCTTCGCTTCCTCAAATCATGTGACGTCAAAATTATTCTACAATCTCATTACTCGACTTGGCACAATTATTTGATAAAGCAACAAATGCTGAATATTATGCTACAAAAGCTAACCAGGAAGAAACCTTATGCTGGGTTAACTATGGAAAAGAATTCATAATTCAGTATAATGATCTTATAAAAAATAGTAATGGCAAAATTGGCGAGAAAAAAGCTAAAGGTATAATTTATGATAAAATATTGGAGCACCTTAATATCCGTGAAGGAAGATCCAAGGAAATGGGATTACAGCTCCCAGAAATTTCGCGTAAAACTTTATGCAAAAAGACCCAAAAGGCCGTAAGGACTTATAAATTATTCGAAAAAATAGGCATGGATCAAATTAAGTATCTTAAAGCATATAGCGCAAATTCTATTTCAGAGTTGACCAAGATTATCGATAGTATTTCTGATTGTGATGAGTTCAATATAGAGGAATAAAATCACATGACTGAAATTTCAACGACAGCCCGTCGCCAAAATCATACAACCGAAATTGTAAGTACTTTACCAGAAACTGAGTTAAATGCATTTTCTGAGAAGGTATCACTGGAAAAATTATCAGAAACGATTTCAGAGGAATCGACCGAGGTGAGTGTATCATCCAATCCAATTCATGACCATGCTTACTTTCGTAATGAAACATTGTTGCGATATTCTGATCTATATAAAACATTTATTACTGAAAAATTTGATTATTATGGAATTATTGAGGGGTCATTATGCCCAGTATGTAAACTAGATCATGAAGGTGGAAAAAGTGTAAAAGGTAGATATGATACCAGGTCTTATTTTATTGTATGTGGAAAGCATGAAATCAAAATGGCAGCATAAATTGTAAAATCGTCAAAGTATTACCTATATCCATTCTTTTTAATTGTTATTTCTGAATATCCTCAATATATAAGTGAGACAAAGACACTGTATTCTATTCATTATTCCATAATAATAAGCGGTTATTTTGACTTAGCTCTGTTTCTATGTACGACTCATACTTAATTTGAATTTGTGGTTGTATAAAACAATAATATGGATAAAGCCAATTTCGGAGAAATGACACTTCGTGCCTTAACCCCTGAATATTTGGACTGGTATGCTAAATTGTTTGAAGTACCAAGTTCTATAACTGATAAAATTCGTTTGATCTTATATAGAGCATACACGGAAGAGACTGGGCTCGATCCCTGGATAAAGTCTGAATCTTCTGAATTCCCACAAATCGAAAAGACAGATAATTACTTTTCACAAGATTGTGTTATCAAAATTTCTAAGTTTCCAAAAGAAAAAAGCACAATCCATGAAGCACGTTTTCCCTTCTTATCATACACTAATTCAAACGCATGGCACCGGGATGTATTTAAATATACCGATTCAGAAGCTAAATGCCCAATATGTAAAGAGGTGCATACACATCGAGGCATATGGGATTATTGGAGCTGTCTAGGTAAAGATAATCACTATTTTCTTAATTGTCCATTTCGTATTGAACAAAAGAAAGTTATAATCGCCATACAGGGTTCGCAGGAAAGTGTGTCAAACAAACCTCGAGAAACAGAACCTCGTTCATCAACTCATCCAAACAAAAATTGTCTTTATCAGTATGACATTAAACATGGAATGAATCCCGAGAAATTTGCGGTCATTACTGAGGCCGAGAAAAAAAGATGGGATGGAGAATGTTTTCATGAGGACTTGAAGAGGGATATACGGTTCTATCGTAGTGGAATAGAGAGGAAGGAAGATCCTAGAAAATATCGTGAATTTTTAACAGATCGGGAGAGGCTGGTTGGTGAAGAGTTATTACGTCGCTATTACGATTAAATAGAATAAATCGATTATATACTATAATAATCTTACAATAATTATACTCTATAATAATTCTATAATAAATAAGCGAAAATAACTTTATTTGATTGATTAAATCGATTGTATACTATAATAATTCTACAATAAATAAACAAAAATAATAAATAACAAAAGAGCGAATAAAAATATTAAATATTCTTTTACTCTATTTCAAATGAATAAACGAAGTATATACGAACATAATGATAATGAATTACAAGACAATAATAATGATGATTTAACTAATGAATTACAAGTTATATCAATTTCACCAAAATCACCAAAACGATCAAAACTCAACCCATCAGATAATGTTTTATCACCATCATCACCTTCAACTTCAATTACTTCGTTGGATACAATTATTGCCGAAACAAATGCTTCTGAACCTAATACAACATTAATTACTACAACAAGCAATTCTTCTTGTCTTTCTACAAGTCAAGTTTGGAATTATTTCAAAAGAAATGAAATTGAAGGAAAAGCAACATGTCAAGTAAAAATATTTGATAATGGATATCGAATATGTGGAAAAGCTTTAAATCTAAATGCAGGAAATTCAACAAGTAATTTTTGATATCATTTAAAAACAATACATGGAATCTTTAGTAAAGACAATACAATAGCAAACAAATATGAACAACAAAATAACATCGTGGAACAGGATCCTGTGCGAAAAAAAAGATTAAATTACGAATTAGTAAACTTTATAATTAAAAGTCAACAACCTTTTTTAATTTTAAATGACAAAAGTTTTATTGATTTAGTTAAAGATTTGAATCCTAATTACAAGATTCCTTTAGACAAGGCAGTAAAAATAATGATATCAGAGACATTTGTTCACACTAAGCAATATCTTATTGATGAATTATCAGATTCTCTTTATTTTTGTTTATTAACAACAGATTTATGGACAGCACATTCAAAACAAGGATATTTAGAAATTACCTGTTCATATTTAAATAAAGATTTTAAGTTACATGAAATACTTTTGGCAATTAAATACATGGCTTATCCACATACCGGAAAAACAATTGCAAATTTAATTAGCGAAATTATTAAAGAATGGAATTTAAGCAAATAAGTATTCTGCATTACTACTGATAATAGAAGCAACATGATTAAAATGATTAAACTTTTACCTGAAATAATTAGATTACCATGTACAGCTCATATATTACAACTTATAGTTGGAAAGGTCTTGTTCCATGTGAAGTACTTGTTGCACGTGCCAAACGATTGATCTGTTTTTTTATGACACCAAAACAAAATGAAAAATTAGAACAAATGCAAAAAAGTATGAATATTTCTAATGATCAAGTTTTATATTAGACAGATCATTATTTACGAGTTATTGCAGATGTTAAGATATGATGGAACTTATCTTATCTTGCATGGAGTCAATTAATAAAATTACAACATGCTATTAATATAATAATTAGTTTACTTGAAGCCAAAAATAATTCTGACTCAAAATGTGATGCAAAACGACTTAAAAAAATCAACTTAACAACAATTGAATGGGATATGATTAAAAAAATTCTATCTATATTACAACCTTTTGCCGAATTAACAGAATTTTTAGAAGGAAGCAACTATTCAATGATTAATTTTAATTTTCATGCTATTACAATATTAATTAATAATTTTAAATCAAATGCAAATAATATGGAACCTACCGATTTTATAACAAATACAATCATATTTGATAATGATATTAATTATAAAGATATAACAGAAGAAATAGATGAAACAATTATAATAGGATCTCGCAAAATTTCTATTAATATATCTCAAGATTATGAAGGGCTTTTAGATTGAATTAAAAATACATTATATGCAAGTTTACTTCATTATTATTCTATTCCTTCAAAAATTGATCTTATGGTAGCATTACTAGATCCTCATTGCAAATCACTTAATTTTATTTTCAATTCAAAAAAAAAGAAACAATTGATATTTTAAAAAATTTAATTATGAATTCACACTTAGATCTTAGTAACAATTCCCAACAATTACCTAAAAAAGAAAATTTACTTATTATGCAAATGTTTCAATCACATTATTCATAAACCGATAAAATAACCAATTATCTTGCTCAATCAGAAATTTCACCAACTTCCAATCCTTTTCTTTGATGGGTTAATAATCAAGAAAGATTTTCAAATATTTCAAAACTTGTCCATAAATATCTTTCAATATTTGCCACATCAGCACCTAGCAAATGGTTATTTTTGGATATAAGAAATATTATAACAATGAGATGTACTAATCTTAAACCATATGTATTTGAGCAAATTCTTTTTTTAAAAAGAAATAATAGCTTAGTTAATAATATTTTTTTGGAATTGTAATCTAATAATTAAATAAATATATTTTATAAGTCTTGAATAATAAATTGAATTAATCGAATAATTAAATAATTTAATGAATAATAAATTATTTGTAGATCTTTATTTGATCAAATAATCAAATAGATAAATTCAATCCCTATCCATGCCATATGCATATGAATCAACACTCAATTATAAAATATATTGAAAAATTAGATGGCAATACCAACACAATTAAATTTTATTTCATAGATTGTGACAGCTTATTACAACATCACGTGATCTGACAATTGGATCAGAGAGTTTCTAATATAATTGTATTTACATATCTATTATTAAAACAAGTTGTATCATATCAATTTTCAATGATATAGTTAATACAGTATTACCAAATAAAGTTTTTCCTTTGTAAAATGTATCATTCACCCTTATATATTTGAGTATGGTTGAATTACACTACTATCATGTTGATTATAAATTTGATTCTGGGTTTATTCCATTAAATGCATATCTATTGGCTATGAATATGGATATAGAAACTTGAGAAGAAACTACAATCAGAAAAAATATTAAAGAAGGAATATATTTAGATTAGTTAATAGAAATATTTCAATGCAATCTAAAATTCAAAGAAAAGCCAAACCTTTTTTTTTTTTGAAACTGCAACTGGTATTAGATGCAAGTGCATTTTATTAAGCATTAACTTAACATCTTGAATATTGAAATTCTTTAGGCTAAACATCAATCATTTCATACAAACTATATATTTCTATATATATGCAGATTAATGGTAACCTATCGTGGTTTTTTCTAGGTGAACCTACTACTACTCTGTGAATAGGCAGACCCAGCTAGGGGTCAGATAATTAAATATATAGTTATAAATGGTGAAACAGGCTACTCTAGCAGTGAGCTTTATAAATTTTTATATTATATTCACTAAACTAGGCTATATATTATGTACCCAGTAAGATTTGATTTTACCCTTTGATATTCCCAGAGATATTTTTTATTAAGATCTTGGAAGGGGGCATTTTGCATTCTTTGTCATCACCTGTGATATTGGATTAGTCCCGTTGGGCTGATTTTCATTTAAGCGGAGTACTATATTGAGATATCCTGAGCTAGAAGAGTGGATGGATTGGGATATAGGCCATGAGTCTTTCCTTACTAGGGGTCTTGATTTTAATAAGGCATGATTAGCTTGTGTTGATCTTTTAGAGGGGTAAGCTAACCACAGTTTTTGATGGAGTTTGAGAGATGGTTAAAACAAAAGGAAGTCACATAGTTGTTCCTCTTGAGTTTGGGTAATGATGATATTATCAAGTATTCTTTTTCATGAGTTAAGTCCACTAACTTGTCCAGAGAGAAGATTTGATATACCATGGGATTGATGGAATGGTTTGGTAGAGAAAGGAGCAATAGGCCTGGAAGAAAACCTTGAAAAAGGGAAAAGCCAATCTTTTATTCTGATGAATTATCAATCAGTTATATCAAAGAAGAAATAAGAATGGATGTTGCATAGATTCAGATAAAAAATACTGGAAGAGAAAGTAGATTCCAAACAGAAGTAGATAATTGGCTATCTTTTATAAGAGCTGAGTTGGTAGCAATTCTAACCATACTCCTAGTAGTTTCTATTAATAGTACAGTTAAGATTTGTATAAATAACTAGACTTGTTTACTAAATGGAAAAAGATGGAAATGGAGAATCCAAAAAGAACATACAAGAGATGATTAAAAGAAAAAAATTAGTTTCTATGGGCATAAATGGTAGAGCTAACAAAGAAAAAACAGTAAACCTGAAGCTTATCAAGGTTAAATCACATTACAATAACCCTTATAATAAAAAAAACAGATGCTTTAGCCAAAGAAGTTCTAAAACTTTCATCAATCAAATAGAAAGATCTTAACTCCCACAAGATCATTACAGAGATCAGGTGACAAAATATGACCTTAGATGATTCAATTAGACAATTTATCAAAAATATAAACCACAAAACAATTGCATATCAGTGAATCCAGCAAAACTGAATGGAGAAAAAATGGAGTCATTAGATTTTAGAACAGCAAGATCACATATAGAATCTAGTGTAGAAAAGAATAAAAGATAGTCATACATAGGATACATCTTTCAAAAAATCACAACAAAAAAGCTTTCTCATTAAACTAACCAATAATAAGCTATCAAATTATGTAAATTGGCTACAAGAAGACCTGATCTATATAAGCAAGTAAAGTGTATTGCATATAACCAACAGAATAAAACAATAGAACACTTACTAAAATATTCAGCCTATAAGAATCAACTTCAAAAAGCATAGAATAAAAGAATAGATAGAACTCTTAGAAACTTTAAACAACTTCTACAAGAATGAAAAAAGAAAACCAAGGAAAAAAGTAATAGACAAAATATTGATGATCAGAAAGAACTAGGAGAGTTTGACAAGTGAATTTCTAGACTAGTGGAACAGACCTCTACAACTAGTCTAGATATTCTAAGCTTTTGTGCTGGCCTTATAAGAAAGAATCTCATTTTAGAAATGGTAAATCTAAAATGTCATAGTAAATGTATAGAAAAAAAAGCTAAAAAATAGATAATAAAGATGCAAAAAAGAGTTTGCAGTCAAGTTCAAAAAAGAATTTGGAACATGAGATGCAAAAAGATTATTAAATGGAAGCAAACTCAGGAGATCAGTAGAAAAAATAACAAAAAAATCTCTAATTCCTGTAGGACAAAAAACTATGTCCTTAACAAGAAAAGAACTACAACTGAAAGAAGGAAAACTGGAAGATAAAAGCTTAAAGAAGATTCTTATAAAAGAAGTGGAGTATAGAATGAAGTGGTTGGGATTTTAAGCCTGATCAAAACATCAAAGAGTGATCTGTAATAATAATCTATAGGCAATGAAGTTAGCATTTGGAAGGATTTATACCTGAACTACTAATGAAGCAATAAATCACTTCTGAAGTTGTACTTAGAGTTTTAAGAAATTTAAAACAGAGATAAGTGAGTTAGATAGAGATTTAGCTTTAGCAAAATATTTAATAATATAAAGTATACAAATATTTAATAGAGAACACATACCTAGCCTGACTTAGAGTATAAAAAAAAAAAGAAAGAGTGAGGCGCAACAATCTCGTTAATAAGGAAAATGGCTTCCAATACTAGAAACTCTAAAGCTTTATAACTAGAACAACAAAAAATAGAAAGAAATTAGTATATGGAATAAAGAAACAAAGAAACAACTTCCTTTTACAACCAATTATATGTCAAGAAGTCCATCAATATACAAATAAAGTCTTCAAACAGTCAGCAGCAGAAACTAATCAAGATAGTGAGAAAGTGAAACTCTATGAGTCCTGATGGTAGTTTCTCCTAGCACAGCCAACATGAATATTAAAATAGCACCAACCTATAAGATCCAAACATGGAGTAAACAGAGAAGGTTGGGACAGAAAATTTACAGACAAATGTCATGCCTGGTGAGAAGTGAGACCTGAGTAAGGAAAACCCTTAAGTAGAGACAAATACATATTTAGAAACCCAAATAAAGTTCAGCAATATAAAATAAATACTAAGAAAATAGAAGGACTTTGATCGACAGTAGGTCGAAAGAGCAATATGACACAGTCTAGTATCAAGCCAAGATTAAGAACACTAGTCAATCCAGAGATCAGATATAGAAGAAAATGATTCAAAGTTAATATCAATGCCAATATTACTTCACTCCAACAATGACAAGAAAATCTTATACCTAAACAAGATTTTCAACTCTCTTCAGGACTTATTGTGATTCACAATGAACATAACAAGGAGGGAATCTGAGTTGTTACAGTTTTTGGAGATCAATAAGCAGTAGATGATGCAATGATAATAAAGTTATCTAATTTAGATAACAATAAGCTCACATATATGCAGATCAACAAACAAATGGTTAAAAAAAGTAAATCCATAGTGATCTAGAACATACTCTTGGACAAAAAGTTTATTGAGGTCCGGCAACACTTTATTAGATTTGATAGCATATCAGGAATCTGTATAAAGATACAAAATCTATAGCAGTGTGTCACGATTACTTTCAAAGAGAAGGCTGGCAAAGAGAAACTGACAAAATAATGCAGCATTCTCATCAAGAATAATACTGTTAGAATAAATAATGCTAACTAGTCTGTGGATCAGATAAGAGAGAGGCATAGCATTATAAAAGACTGATTAACCTGCCTCCTGATACAACAGCATGGGATCTAAAACATGTCCTTAATAAAATGAAAGTTCATACATGCTATTTTCATAAATATATTTAATAAGATACAAACCTAAGAAATTTGCAATAGTAAGTTTCAAGACAAGAGAAGACTTACTTGTAGCTAAAGACCAATCTATACTCTCAAGAAGACTATTATATTTCGGGCTTTTATCAATATTTATTATATCTTATTTGTGATATAACAACATATTTTACTAAGAAATGTCCCATTAAGGAACAAAGAAAATGGTGAAAATACCTCAACCATACTTAAACTGAAAAGTATAGACAGATCTACAACAAATTCAAGCCGGTTAAGACAAGCAGCTTTAAAACTGATACTATATTGAACAAACAAAGAAGCATTAAACCAATATTCTATACAGTAGCTATATAGACCAATAGTAGAAAACAGGAAATAACAAAACAGGAACAAACTCAACAAAATAGATAGAAACAATCACAACAACAATGAAGTAATATACAACAATATTAAAATATCTGAAAAATCATATAGATACTTATAACTATATAAAGAAAAGTTAAGAGTCTCAAGGAGATAGTGGTTGATCTCAACAAAAGAATCACTAATATAGAAGTATACAACCAGAAATATTACAATGAGATAGAACAATATTTAGATAATGTTGGCAAGGAGAAAGATAATCTTTTACTGAGCAACAAAAAGGTCCAGAAAACTTGGACCAAAGATAGAAAATAGTGGACATAAGGAAAAGACAACAACAGATTGATAGAATAATGAATAATATGCAAGTCAACATCAAAGAGCACTTGAGGCCATTGAAGTATTATTAGACAATCAACACCAATACCAATACTAATTTTAATAAGTGACATATCAATCAATAATAAAACATTCTATAATGAAATCAGCAAAAGAAAACAAACTCATGAAGAAACAAGTTACTGTGTAAAAATGTGCATTATATTATAGATCATAACCACTAACATGAGAGGATTAAACAAAAAAGCAAACAGGACAAGTTGAATAGAGTTTTGGTTGGCAAAGAACTAGGATATTGTGATCAGCACAAAAACAAATAGAAGCAATCATATAACAAAATATTGAAAAACTAAAGAATATGAATACCACTAGATCAATACAGATCAAAGACAAGGTATAGGGGTGGAATTGGCTCTCAACCACAAATTCGCAAGAAGAAATGTGAAGAGAAAATGATTAATAAAAGAGTTATCATGCTTAACCTGACCTTTTCATTCAAGAAATATCTCAAAATTATAGATATATATTTATCAGCAAAACATACAAACAGATTGAATTTTGAGAAGAAAGTAATAAGATAACTTACCACTAGTTATGAGCCAAATTGAAAAACCATAATAATAGGGACCTAAATGACATAGACATGCCTTGTATAAACAGAGTTTCAAATAAACACTACCATTTTGAAAACAAGATATTATCGAATAGTATTCTTATCAATGACCTAAAGAACTATGCCCTGATAGACATGTTCTATATAACAAACTTATAAAAAAGTTGAAAAGTGAAGGCAAGCATAGCAAACAGAATTGATCAAATATAGGTAACACAGAATAGTCAGCTGGAGTTGATTTTAGTAGAGATTATGAATGAGTACAAATATATGTATAAAAGTGATCATGAAATTGCTTTCATTAAGACACATCTTTCCTTTTCATTGCTGAAACAGAAGAAAAACATATAAAAAACATTTAATATAAGATATAACTGGACAAATACAGAACCGATGCCATAGAAGAAATGAACAAGATATATTGAAGAAAAAATAAAATCTTGCAAAGAGATACAAGACCCAACCACATGTATCAATAAGCTATAGTATAGCTTAAGAGAAACAATTCTTAAAGCAACGAGTTTCATATTTATAGTTTCAAAAAGCCTTAAGTTAAGACACAAAATAAGTGAAAGAAGTGTAATAAAATATCAATAATCATGATAATTGGGCTTTGCCAACTCAAGAAGCTATTAATAGAGGTAGCAAAAAACATAATTGGAAAGGAAATCAAGGCAAAGATATAATGCCTGGCAAAGAATAATAGCATTGAACTTCCAAATGAACTAGATATATTGAAAGACTTCAAGGCTATCAAAGTTCTGGTAATGAAAGAAATAAAGTATATTAAAAATACCTCACATAAATTGCTCTGTAATGAGAATGGCAAAATAATTAAAGAGACTATCAACAATTGATTTAACTGGTTCATAATAGATAAAAAAAGAATGATTGATAGCTTCTTTGAAAGAGAAAGAGGGAGAATAAAGCTCGATAAACTGATAATAGGTAATGACGAACTAGACATAATTTTGATACAAGAAGAAAATTAAATCTCAGGTACATAATTACTTTAAGGAATGGATCAAGAGATCCAATTCTTGTGAGATCCCATAGGAATGGCAGAAGGAATATGAACCCAAGTAATATATAGATATAAAATAATAGAAAAAAACCACTAAAGAGTTCTTTGCTCAGGAAATAAAAGCTATTATATTCAAGGCAAGTAAAACCTTAGTTCCAAAACTATCACAAATTCTATATATAGCACTTTATCATAGCCCCAAGATGATTGAAAGACTTAAAAATATCTTTAATATAATCTTCTAAAAAGGTTTGATGCCTAATAAGTGGAAGGAAGAATCAGAATATTCAATTCCAAAAATGTATAACTGGATAATGATCTGCAAAAATCAGATCAATCACATTATTAGAATTAATAAAGAAAATCTTTATTAAAGAAATGGTCAACAGGTTGTCTAACATAATCACAAAGCATAAAATATTGTTATAACAAAACTGAACTGCTTTATCAGGAACCAATACAATTGAATCTATTTGAAATAAACTTAATTATTGAAAATGCAAAGAAAAATAATAAAGAACTATAATTTTTTTCCAGAACATATGTAAAACTATGACAATATGTATTAATTTAAAACTCTTTCCACTGATCCTCTGACCATATATAAAAAAGATGTTTGCAAGAAGTTTTTATACTTCTTTGCTAATAAAGTCTTAATACTTTCCTTAAAACAACTTG
>CAJVPT010005081.1:0-12617 GCA_910592055.1 Acaulospora colombiana | reverse complement strand
TAAGCTCTATTGTTGTTTTTTGATTGCCTATTCAGATCTCTAAGAATCTAGCCTGTTTTGTTCTATTGAGCTCTTTAATCACTTCCTTTTTAGTACCTACTTTCACTTATTCTGTATAGTAATTAGGATTGTTAATAGTAACAAAGACTGATTTATTGCTATTTTTTGCAGATTTCAGAATCATTTCCATATCTTCATCAGATCTTGCTATTCACATTGTATCATTTATAAAGGCTATAGTTACATGTCTTGATTCTAGTTTTCTTGTAGTCTACTTTTTTAGACCAGGGTTCTATATAACTGATATTTTGTACTCTTTTTGTATATTATTCTGAATTTTGTAAAGGAAAGGATCATAAAAGATTCTCCAAAGTAGAGGTGATATGTTTTTCCCTTGGTTGATTCTGTTTCTAGCTATTATTGATTCTGTGAAATTATTTTCAAATATAATGTAAAATTCTTTATTTTTAAAGAGGCTCATTATGATCTTTATAAAACATTTTGGAGCTTTGATTCTTTCCATTGCTTTTATTAGCATATCTAGATTAATTGTATCATATGCTTTTGCAGTATCTTGAAAAAGTATCCACAGTTCCTTTTTGTTTTCTCTGAAATCTTCACAATCTTGTTAAGAATTTGAATTGATTTTGTTGTACTTTCTCCTGGCAGCCCTGCATAGTTTGATCCTTTGAGAATATTATTGGTTTTACAAATATTTCTTATTCTGTTGATAGTATTTTAATGAAAGACTTTCTTGTGATTTTTAGTAAGTTAATAGATCTAGTATTTGAGAGTTTATAACCCCAAGGTTTAGGTTTAATCATAGGATATATATAACTCTGTTTCCAATGTTTCAGAGTGACTTTCCATCTTAAGAAGTTATTTAGCATTCTTTTTAAGAAATCTTTTTTCTCTTGATTTGACCTTTTCAGCATTTCATAACTGATTTGATATTTTCCTGGAGCTTTGTTGTTAGGAAATATCCTCAGTATTTCACTTAGTTCTTCTTGTGAAATTAATTTGAGTAATTTGTTGTACCAAGCTATTTGGATATATTCTCTTGGTTTGTACTCTTCTTTCTATTTTTCTGGTAAACTGTTATAACTAGTATTTCTTTTTCTGAAGGCCTCATAGTGATATCATCTTATTTTTTTTTCTATTTCATCTTTTTGTGTTGTAATGTATTTATTTTCCTTTGCTTAATCTTAATCCTATCTAATATTATTTTATTTTTTGTTCAATTGGTTAGAAAACTGACTATCTATCTCTGATTGTTTTTCAAATCATTACATCTTTGTTCCAGAGTAGTTTTAATGTCATCTCTTGTTTTTTTGATTTTTAATTTTTGACATATGAATTTGAGACCTTCTATAGTATCTTGAATATCTTTTTTCAAGAATTTTCATGATATATTAAAAATATTATACTATGTGCAATAGTTTTAAATTTGATGATTTGAACTATGGATACTATTATGTTTTTCTATAGCTAAGCTAAGGACCTATAGCTTATCTATTTTTTTGATATTTTCACTTTGTTGTAAAGTCTTTTAAGTTGTAGTGTTTTTTTATAGTGGATGAATTTGGTACTATATTTGTAATGCTTTTCTTCTGATTGAATTGTTTTCTTTGTTATCAGTTTGTTAAAAGCTACTTTACATAGCAGTTTCTCAAAGGTTTTCCAAGCTTGTTTGTATGATCTTTCTTTTCATTTTGATTGGATTTTTCTTGAAACAAAGGTTCTAGTAATATTTTAAATTTGTAATCTACACTTTTCTAAAAAGCTTGCCATTATAATGGTAATATTTTCTTTATATCAGTTCTCCTTGATATATTTGTAAAGGGTTTTGTGATTCTGTTTCTTGTGAAAAGATCTTTGTCATATAGTATTATCAGAAGTATGGTATGATCACTCCCCGTAATGTCTTTCATATTTTAATTATTAAATCGAAGTAGTGAATAATTTGTTTGACTAAAAGAAATTCAAATATAGTCTATTCTACTACTACTTATTAAGTTTTCCTTGTTGGAGATTTCTCTTTGCCTTTTCATATGGCTTGCATATTTATAAAGTTCCATTTATCAAGAAAGTTGAATAATAGGATTTCAGGTTGCCATAATGGTTTGAAGCTTACTTTGGAAAAGGACTTTTTATTCTCCAATAGGTTATAGACTGCATTAAAGTTTCCCATTACTATTGTATAAAAGCCTTGTCCATGTTTTCTTTTAATAAGATTAGTTATCTTATTTTATATCATTTTACACCTTAGTTTATTGAAAGAAATATTGTTCTGAATGATACAGATCTTTTTTTTTTTCATAAATATATTGATGGTAATAATTATCCTTCTTCTTTTTCTACTTATGCAACCTTTTTTTCTAAATCTCTTCTAATTAAGAGACTAATTCCTGCTTCAAATGGTATATCTTTGTTAATACTATGAAAGTATTTGTAGTCTTTTTAGTTATTAAATTTCCACTGTGTAGGAACTTGTATTAGTTTTGTTTTATATAATCTCAATATGCCTATTCTTTGTTATAGTATCTTTTCAATTAAATTTTGTTGTTTTGTTTTATTTGTAATCCCTCTGATATTATGTATACCAATTCTGATCACCTTTTTATTTATATCATCTTCTTTCTGGATTTTCTTGAATGGTTTGTATCTACTATTGTTATTTAGAAAATCTTTTTACTTATTTTGTAAAAATATTGAAATATCTAAATATCTCATTTCTTCTAACTCATTATTGTTTATTAAAGTTTGTTTGTTATCCATATTTATGATTTTTAATAAGGAGGCAATAAGCTCTTGCTCCTCTTGATTGCTATCAAGGACTGATATGTCTTTAGGAGCAATTTGCTTTTTTATTACTTAGTCTTGATCATCTGAAAACTATTTGTCCCTCTAAAGTATCTATTCTAACATATAGTCTTTTCAATTGACTAAAATACTCTTAAAGGGATCTTGAAAGCTTTTTATTTCAGGTCTCTCTTTATTTTTAAGAAAACTATGTCTATTGCTTTACTGATTTCTAATTGGTTCTCTATTGCTTTCTGTTGCAGAATGTTCTCTTCTTTTGTTCTTTTCTCATTCTATTTTATTATTATTTTTGTATCTAATTCATCTCTAGTTTTTGAAGTTATAATAACTTGGTGAAGTGGAAATAGAATCTATTGATTCATTATCTGATTGTGTATTCAATGTTGATTCATTATCTACTTCTATACTTCTGGACCTAAATTATGTATTTCTATTTTTCTTTTTAAGATTTTGTCTTTCTGATTTGAAAGTATATTTGATATTTCAAGAGAGGTGATATTCTTGTAAAAAAATATGTTGTTTGTATGCCTTATCTCTTTTTTCTTTCATTTTAAAACAGACTATTGTAAAGTTATACTTCTTGAGTATGTAGAGATCTTTGAATGTATAGCATGCCTTAACTTGAGTACCATTTAATACTTTGGCTATCAGGCTAGTATAGGTTTTATCAGTATTCAGAAGTATTGCTGAATTATCATTTCTCTCAATTAATATCTGGTTGATTTCATTGTCGCTGAGCTTAAACTTAGAAAATATAACTTTTAACATTTTTGTACTGATTGAAGTTATATAAATTGCTTCATGATTTAAGCTGAGATATTTGTGCCATTTGATATAAGCTTTCACCTATGATTTTATGTTTACCTCATAAATATAAATATTTTAGACTTCTCTATATCTTTATAGATATACTTTTATAAGGTTCTTATTTATTTTTTTATTCATATCTATTAAATGTACATGTCAGACCTCAATATCTTCTTTGGCTTTATATTCTTGAAAGACTTTTCTATCTAAGTTTTTTTCTGTTTTTTGTTTCTTAAGGGTAGCCAGAGATATTATATGTTGAATTGCAAAGTTGTATTCTTTTTAGTTAACTTCTTCTATACATCTTATAATGTCTTTTTCTCTTGTATTTAAAAGACTAATCACTCATTTTTATTAATAAATTTTTTTCTCAACAAGCTTCTTTTTTCTTGTGAAAGATTAAGAATGTTGCCTAAGTATACTTTGGTTTTGTCTTCTATTTTTCCTGAAATATTGACTACTATTGTACCTAATCTATAGGTATCTTTCTTTTTTATAAAGTACAGATTTGTTGATGGTGCCATGTCTCTATTCCTAGTAGTATAAGAGTTGTGTTCATTAATACATTGTTTTTTGACTATTTTTTGAAGTTCCTGTAATCTATCTCCTATGCACATGTCATTGTTACTTTATTATCTACTATTAATTCATTATTTATTTATTTGATAATCTCTATTGATATTGCTCTAATTTAGTATAGTTTATAGGATTCTTGATAATTTCCATAAACTTGTCTTTAATATAAGGTTGTAGGAGATCTTTTTTTATACCTTTACCTTGTTACCAAAGATATGTAATATGCTAAGTTAAAATTTTTTCATTGTAAAAGGTTGTCACATCAACTTCTAATATCTTAACTATAATGCTATCTAAGATTGTATATACTGTATTTCTAATGATGAGACTATTGATCCATTGTGTTCACTATTTCTTAGTTGTAGTAATTGTTGTGAGACCCATAGAGTAAAGTGTTCATCATATTTTCTTGAGAGATTGATTAGAGTATTTACTATATTCTCTTCTCTCTTATTGACTATTTGTAATATATATTGTGCTTTATTCATGTTTAATGACTCAAATCTATTGATAAATCACATGAATGCTTATTTGTATTTATTGATAATCTATTTTTAGGTCACAAATAAACCTTTCTAAAATTGTTATTGTTTATATATTTTGATTAGATAATACAGAAAAATCTTATTTATTGTTTTGATATATTTATTTGTTTATATTGATGATTCTATCCTAGTTTTGAAAATTACTGTCATATTTGTATAAAGTGTTGATCAACTTGTTTAAATAACAAGATATACGTATATGTATATATTTGCTTGTCACTTTTACATATACAGTATACTTGTTTTGCTTGTCTACTTTTTATGTATTTGTGTTTGTGTAATAAGATAAGAGATAAGTATATTGTTTATGTGTATATGTATATTTAGACTGTCTTGCTTTTGGGAAGCTTTGATATTCTTTTGGATCTTTTGAGTAACTAGAGCAACTTGATTTATCTAGTGGACTTAGTTGCTTTTTGTATTCCTTACAGTATCAAGAAAGGTATTAACTTGCACTGGCCTGGCTATGAGCTATATAAAGTTGATATTGGTTCCTTTTTTCTGACTGTGAATCGATTTATAGGTTTTTTTTTTTTCCTCTTAAAATTTTTAGGAAAAAAAAGTAAAAGAAAATTAGTAAAACAGTATATATATCTTTCCTTGATATTTCTGGGTAACTTGTTGTATGTGTGTTGAAAGTATTTGATAGCTTAGTTTAAAGAATATATTGTTTTTCCTGTATATTTGAACTGGTTCACTTTTTTCAAAAAAATTATCAAAAAAAAAATTTTGAAAAAAATAAGGATTAGCAGAAAGAGTATATTTAAAATATAAAATATTAAAAAAATAAAATACTTTTAAAGTTTTTTAACATAATAAACATTTATATTAATAAATTATTAACGAAATATATAAATATATTCTATAAAACTTTTTTAAAATCACAAAAACACTCCACAGGTCAAATCACAAGATACCAGTTCAACTTCTGGTAAAGGCAGCTGAATAGAATTAATATGATATCTGGTGCCATAACCTGTAATGCGCTGTTTACCATAAAAAGCCATTTCATATGCTGATCCAATGAATATTGGAATTGTGATCTCTGAAAAGATATAGTGGTGTGACGGTCATCCAATAGATGTATGATGATTACCAAGATCATTAACATGAAGCACTAAGCTCCTTAGGGATCGTCAATGGATATTAACGTGCGATGTCAGTGAACCACCAGTGCTATCCCTGTATAAGAGTTGCATCCTGCTTAGTGAATAACCCCTAGATTTGACAGCTAATGCTAATCTAGAATCCAATGGATAAGTCTACTAGAAGATTCAGAAATCACGTCCCTATTGGTGAATAACCCCAAGGTTTGGTAGCGTGTGCCAACCATTGGACAAAATTCTTGAAGCATTGACTAGACAGTGCACAGATGCATTAAGATCCATTCACAGCTGCATAGGCCAAAGGCGTGATTAAGAGGTAGTAAGGTATGGAAGGTTAATATGGGTCTTAGATAAGGGGTAATGCCAGGATCTAGATTAGATTAGGTGGTTTAAAACTAGTGGTAAGATTTCCACCTCTTAAAGATCTAACTTGGAATGCGGACCCACCTTCTGGGTATAAGTTGGTATATCCAGGTAAGGCTAAGGTGAAGGGGCGGGTTAACTTAGATGGACCATTGTAGTCATGTAATTGATATAAAATACTCAATAAACATGTACTATTAGCACCTTTCACCAAAAAAAAAAAAAAAAATCACAAAAACAAACATATTTATTAATAAAAAAATATCAATTTACTTAATAAAAATTTATAAAAAATTATAAAATTTATTATATATACTTTTTTTTTATATTTTAAAATCATGAATTTTTTCAAAACATTATTAAGTTAATAGTATTTTAGTTATTAAAGAAAAATATATTTTATGTAATTTTGTCTATAGTTTATTAAAATGATTTAACATATTATTATAATATAATTTTTAATTATATAATTACAAAGTTAGTTCACCATTATTTTTTAGTTTAATTTTTATAAAAATAATAACAAATTAATTTTACTAGTATATATTTTTAAAATATTATTAAAAAAAAAATAATAAAATCACTATTATTAACTATAAGCAAAGTTATTTATATAAAAAATATATTAATTATTTAAAAATTTTATAAATAAATATGCTATATATATTATTATTAGATATTAAAAATTATTTTTTATTTTATTGCTAAAAAGTTTTATATTTTAAATTCTAAATTTTAAAAAAAAATTATTATTAAAATTTTATATATTTTAATTAAAAATTAATATAATTTATATTTTATAATCCACTACAGTGATGAGCTGTAGACAATGATCTGAGTAGCTAAAGGATAATTCAAGCCATAAAGGAAGTGAAATATCATCCCCTAAGTTGTATCTAGAGAAGGTTTAACTTTGTAGACGGGTGAGTCAATATGTGAAAGTTATAAAATATGTAAATACCAAATATGTTTACAATAAAATGGACAAGCCATATTGACCTGATTGCGGGTTAAAAATATATATATATTTTATAATCAAAAGTTAATATTATTATAACTGAAAGTCAACCTGATTTATATTCCTACTTTTGTTTCTATCAACTATTTTAGAAACCTATTTTTATAGTCATATTTAGAAAAATATTCAAAAATAAGGCCTTAGTTTATGAAACAATCCTGAATAGTTGCATCTATAATAAAGAAATATATGATCTTACACTAGTCAAAATTATTCATTCAGCTATCAAATTATTACTGAATTTGGCAAAATTAATAATAAAAAGATTGACGAATTATTTACTATTGCTATTACTTGACATTAAAAATATTGGCAAAAAATTAACAAAAAATATTAGCATTCTGCAAAAAAAATTTTTAACACAAAATCCAGCAATATTGTGGCAAAAAAAAATTTTGTATACTGTAACAAAAAAATTTTTGCATACTAAAAAAAATTGATATTGCAACAAAAAATTCAGTAAAAAATTTGATACTGTAGCAAAAAATTTGATAAAAAAATTAATACTATGGCAAAAAATTTAGCAAAAAATTGATACTGCAGCAAAAAATTTGACAAAAAAAATTGATACTGTGGCAAAAAATTTGGCAAAAAAATTACTGCAGCAAAAAATTTGACAAAAAAATTACTGAAAAAAATTTGGTAATAAAATTATTGTGACAAAAAATTCAAATTTTACGAAATTTATTAAAAAATTACAAATTTAATTAACTAAATTATTCATTATTTTCCTCTTTCTCTTTCTCCTCTTCCTCCTTTTCTACTTGCTTTTCTTTTTCCTTTAAATATCTTGGCTTGACTCTTTTAAAACTAGTTCCAATTGATTTTATTTTGCCTAATGTTTTCTGAAATTTTTCACTTTTTTTTTTTAATCTAACTGTCCACTGAATTTTGCTCATTCGTGCACTTTCTCCAGTTTGTTACTCACCCTCTGAATATATTAATAATTCCTCATATTCAATAATTTTTTATCTTTTGGATTTAACTACTGATTTATTTCCTTTTTTTATTTCTTTTTCTTGTTCACATTTCAAAATTTTTTTCAAACTGTATGCCCAATTCAGTAAGCCTTCTGATAGCATCATGTTATAGAAATATAAATCGTCACAATATCATTTACGAGTCAGCTGGAATACTTGAATTTATTTCAAATATTTATCCAAATATATCAACAAATCTTTTAACTATAAGAAGTAATTATGATTAATATTATAATTATTTGGTATATAATATTTTGCCAAAAAATATCTTTTCAGAATATCAACTATAATCATATACATTTATTTTTCTTTTAGTGAGGTTTTCTGGATCAGTGTCATTTTCTTCAAATGATTGTACCTTTGTTTCTTTAATTACATCAGTTAATTCATTCCAATATTTGGCAACTTTCTTTAACCTTCGTTCAATAAGCGACTGTACACTTTTAATTATTCATACCCTTTTCTTAATTATTTATTAAAAATTAATACTTGAAGGTAGTATAAATGCAGAATATTATTAATTTTACTTCATTTAACTGGCTATTTGCATATAAGTGATGATTGTCCACTTACAGTTTTCCTGCTTTCCGATATCTTCCTCTTGATGATGATGTAAAGTGTCTAACCATTTATTTATTTTCTTTTATGAGGGATTAAAACATGGAGCCATGAATTTTATTAATTTGGGTATCAACTCTTACAATATTTTTTTATTTACATTATTTGAAAAATCTTTGTTTATCCTTAGTTTATATTCGTCAGGAATGGTTTTCATTAAGATCTTCATTTCTGCTCTTACTTCTTCTAATTTTGGCTCATCTTTGATAATCAGTTTTACTGGTTTTGCCTCTTTACTACTTCTCCTAGATTGAATTCTTCAGTGCTTTCCTAAACTTAGCAAACTTTCAGATTCTAATATATTAACTGTACTAAATTTTACAACAACTATAGGATCAAGTTCAGGTTTTACAGATTTGAGTTGATCAATTTTCTTTTTTAAATCTTCTATTTCATTTTTTTGCTATTTTTATTTTTCGGAAAACTTGTTGTTAATATATTTCATTAGGTCTAATTGTTTTGCAAATTCGGTATTTTCTCTTTTTAGTGTTTCAACCCATGTGCATAATTCTTCATTTTCTAAATAAATCATTTGGTTAATAAAGGTAAATTTTTAATAATTTGGCAATAATTTAATTCTAATCTTTTTTAATATCCTTCCTGGTTCGAGTTTAAGGTGACAATTCAACTTCCGGTATTGATATTTATGCAACTTCAGATACCAATATTTCAAACAATACAATAAATGGCTTTCTCCTAAGCAATTCAGCAGTCATATTAAGGATTGAAGATTCAGTATCAGGTATTACTGAAAGAACTGTTGTCACTTCTGATACAGTTGATGTGTTGGAAGTTTGCAATAGCAGGGAAGGTTGTGAAGACTGCAAAGGTGTGGTAACTGTTTTCTATAAAAAGTACATCCAGTTGGGTTTTTTTGTTCAGATATTTTAGGTATTGAAAAAAAATATTAAATTAAAGAGGTATTTAAATAAAATTCTTTGTATTGTTTTAATACAATTTAGGGCTGCATACAATATTATATTATTATTCATTATATTATATTACAATTTGGAGTCACATACTATATTATATTATATATTATTTATTATATTATGCTTGTATTATATTATAATTTAAAGTTATTTAATATATCAATCACAAATTTGTCACTTTATGTTACTATTTGCCAATTTTCAAAATGTCAAGAAAGCATTCAATTTTAGCTTTACTTAATAAAAGTTTAAAAAAAAATTCAAAAAATACAAAAATTACTTGCAATTGTAGTAAATGCAATAGATTACTTATTGATCTATGAATAGAATTTTTACATAGATATTGAAAAACAAAAAATGAATATTTAACAAATAAAGAATTCATATTTTGGCACAGAACAAGAAATATTTTATCAAGTCAAATTATGTCATTAAGCAACAATCAACAAAATCTGAGATTGAATAATGCAAGTTCTAAAAATGATGAATTTGAAGTTGATAATAATGAAGAAATAGATGATATATATGAAGATTATTTGACACCAAAATACAAATTTTTATTAAATTCTAGCAAATTTTCAAATAATCGTTTTATGTGGATTTTGTTGTGAATTATGAACTATAGAATTCAATTTAATTTATCGAATAGTGCAACAAATGCACTGCTAAAATTTATGAAATTGGTACTAATTGAAATTGATAGTGAAGAATTTGAGTTCTTTTGTGGGTCTTTGTATATCACCAACAATAAACTTGAATTATCAGATCAATTCGTTAGTTTTGTGACATGTTAAAGATGCCACAAATTGTATAGACAGAATAATGTTTTTGATTTTCAAAAAAACAATCAGCTATCAGTCATGAAATGTATTTATATTGAATTTCCCAATTCAGCAATAAAACAAAGAAAAACTTGCAATTCCTTACTATCTATACAATCAGAATTATTAAATAGAAATGTAACTAATTGGTTCAATTTAGTTTTTCTATATTCTATTATTCAATATCAATTGTCGCAAATGTATTAAAATCTGAATTTTAAATCTAATCTTTAGCATTGGATAGATCGATCAAGTATTGATAAACTTCTATATGATATCTTTGATAATGATATTTGGAAAACTTTTAAAGATAAAAACTCAGAATTATTTTTTCATAAAGAGATGGCTAATTCGTATTTGGGATTGATACTAAATATCGATTAATTTCAACCATTCGATAATAAAGTGCAAAGTACTGGAGTTATATATGTAGCTATCACAAATCTGCCACGCGAAATACAATTTAACCGCAAAAATATATTGATTCTTGGTATATTACCAGGTTCTAGTAAACCAAGTTTATATCAAATAAATCATTACCTTTCTCCAATTGTCGACAAATTAATGCAACTATAGCAAAGAATAAAGCTTGATTTAACTACCAAAAATGAAGAGGAAAAAATAATTCAGGTAGCTTTAATTTTAATTTCGTGTGATATTCCTGCTGCACAAAAAGTATGTAAATACATTTTGGCACTAGTGTTATATAATCGTTGCAAAAAGAATATCAATTATGAAAATAATTATTATAATTTTGGTAGTATAGAGAATATAAATGAATGGTTTATATCGAGAGATTTGGTAACATATAAATAAGATTTTATTGAATAAAAATGCTGTAATTCGAATACAACACAAAAACATTTTATTAGTAGAATTATACCAGATGGTCAAATTTCTTTGTCTATCTTATTTTGATTCAATTCGACATTTAATTATTGATTCTATATACTGTCTTTTCTTAGGTATTGATAAATGGCTTGTTAAATAAATATGGATCGAAGAAGAGATACTGGCAAATAATTCATTGGATAAAATACAATCAATGATGAAAAATTTTCAAGTATCATTAGATATTGACCGAATTCTGAGAAAAGTAAATAGTGGTGAAGGATTTTTGAACTTTACTGCTAATCAGTAGAGAAATTTTTTCACAATATATACAACTATCGTTCTGTGAAAACATCTTTTAGATGTGGATTGCAAAATTCTAACGAATTTTGTTAAGATCCGTTAAATCTTAGTATGCTGAATTTTAAGATAAAATTCATTAAATGAGGCTCACAAAAGATTAGTTACAATGATTAAACTAATAGAACGAAAATATGCAGAAGAAAAAATTACTCCAAATCTTCATCTTTCGTTACATTTATATGAATGCGTGTGTGATTATGAGTATTGTATGCATTTTAGTGCTTTTCATTTGAGAGGATGAATGGTATATTAGGTAGGTTTTTAAACAAATTTAACATTCAGAAGTAGAATTTTAACGAATTTTTAATTTAGATTCATTGCCTAATAGTCACCGAAATATTGAACCCGAATTAATGCAAAGATTGATGAATAATTGTTGAATTATTAATCTAACTATGTCCTATACTAATAACCAGGGGCTTAAAATTTTAAATAATTGATCAAATATTGGCTCAATTTCTAAACTAGATCAGTTTTCGGCTGATGAGTTATATCGATTTTTAAACAACATATATAATATTCATGAAACAATAATCAATGGATCTGAACATTTTCCAGGTGAACTCTTGCACCCAAAAAAATCAAATTTATAGTGTTATGGGTCACGTGGGTAATGCAATTTACATGTAACAGTCTAGAATTCAAAAACCCGAAAGTCTAGCATGAAATATTGCGTGTTGCAAGGTAAGAAACTATAGATAAGGCTCGGATACTGATAAGAGAACTATGTGTATCTGAAAAAGTATGGAAAGTTTAGCAAAACTTAGGGTTAGTATAGCTGATTATAAAGTAGATAGCCCATTGTTAGTTAGAAAAGTATAAATAGCTTACCAA
>CAJVPT010005080.1:0-12617 GCA_910592055.1 Acaulospora colombiana | reverse complement strand
AACTAATATTATAGTACTCAAAGCCTTTTATATTGAAATATGTTTATAAAGATTTTGCATAGTAAAAGGTGATAGACATCAAGCCATATTTTTAATGTGTTTGCCTACTGTTTCTTTACTTTTATAGTCACCCAAAATTTTTTTATTTTTTGAAAAATTTTGCCTATCTCAGTTTGATTCTAAATTTTAAATAATATAATCTATTGCAAAATATGATTGATGAATATAACACATATTAGAAGCTAAATATAAACAAGTCTTTACTGGTTATCTTATATGTTTCAATAATATCATTGGTAATAGAAAAAGTTGATTAATGTCATGTCTGCTTTACTTCTCTAATTGAGTTAATCTACAAATCAAGTTCTATAAGGCCAATAAGATACAAGTTTCTAGATAGTGAAAAAGCTATTATTTGTTAAGCTGAGATCTTTCTCTCTTATCATTCTGATTAGACAAAGTTCAAGACTAAGATCTTTTTTTTATCCTAATCAGGTAATAAGACCAAATGATTTCTAGTTCATACTAAGCTCCAACCTTTTGATTACAGTTAAAAATATAATTTTTCAGAAGTTATTAAAGGATATTGTAATGGACAAGGATTCTCATTACTTTTTGAAACCCTCTTATCATTACAAGGCAAAAGGGTTGTTGGAGAATCTGACTTTTTGAATAATAGAAGTTATATACTAATAAAATTTTTTTAACTAGGTATAGTTATTAGAAGGTATTATACTAAAACAATATGACTCAGTTTCTACTGGGTTATATAAGAATCTGAGGTCTATTATAAGTTATTTCTCTACCATAAGTGGATAAAAAATCATTGCCCAAAAAAGGTTGGAACTAAATGTATTCTGGAAGTAAAAGCTTTTAATAGATAATAAGTCTCCTTAAATGATATATAAGAAGAAATCAAGATCAAGAATAGATAATTTTCTCAGATAGTCAGGAAAAAAAAATATCCCAATCAGGCATTTTTTATTAAGAAGAAGTCTTAAAAGCAGGTCTTTAAAGGAAGTTGAAAATTTTTCTTCAATTTTTACTTTTTCATTTTCTTGTTGTCTATTTAAATATTTTTAAATATCCCCCTTTCTTTTTTTTCAATCTATCTTTTTGTAGTTTTCTGTATTCCAGTATCTTGGTATAATATATAGCAGTGACAACCTGCTGGCAATAATATAGTGGACTAGAAAGATCTTTATCCAAAGATACTGCAAAGTAAAATATTGTTTTCAAGATCGAACTTAGATTATGATAAGTTAATTAAATTATAATAATAGTTTGGCTATAGTATATATTATATTGTTTAAATAAAAATATACTTTTGTTTTCAGTTGATTAACAAACTGATAATCTAATCTAATTATAGATACTCAAATAAAAAAATATTTTTTTTTTTTAATGTTCTCTATCAGATTGGCTATATATTGTTAAAGGCAAAAAAAGTCAGACTAAATTTAGGATTTTTGTTATAGTCATGTGATCAATAATTATAATATGACTGAAGCTTATATAAAATAATTAATTGCCAACTATTACCATATCTTTTACAAGACAGAAGAATATATAAACAATCCATTTATATAAAAAAAGTAAAAAACCATGAGCTGAAATAATAGAAAATTAGCTGACCACAAAATAATTTATGCATAATATAATACTAGAATAGCTACTGTAAATATGTAATGGCTTTATATATAAAAAAATATAAATATAACTACTTTCAATAACTTAATAAAATAATGAATCTTTTGATGAATATTATAATAATAAGATTATAAGTAGTTTGGAGAAATTATCTTAAAACTCTCTCAAATTTTTTTTATATTTTTATCTTTGTTTTATTTTATAAATAAAAGGATGGACTCTTCTATTCACAGGTTATATAAGCTTTTAATTATTAGCAATAGGCTCACCAATTAGTCTATTATAATATGTTTTATTAAACAATTATAGATTATAATATAAATTATTAAAGTTAAAAACTCTAATTAGCTTATTCATCTTTGTAATTACTACTTTAAGTATAACTTTGAGAATATTTTGTTGCTCCATTAAGAGTTCAAATAAAAATCTTTCCAATTTTTAATATTATTACTTGCAGATTACTACTGTAAATTACTGTTTCAAGTTTTAATAGAACTTAAAATCTAATTATTTTATTTTAAACTTAACTTTTTTTTAATAGAATATTTTTTAGATCTTGATCTTCTAGTCTTTCTTTCACTAGTAATAAAATTCTTCTTTTTAATAATATAGTTTTATAATTTTGGAAGCTAAGAGATCTTTTTATTTTATTATTCCTCTAAATTCTTTGTATTTTTTCTTATAATGTCATCTTTTCATATCTTGCATTTCAGATCTTCTTATAAAATAGATTGTATACTATATTTTATATCTTTTTATTTATTTTCTTACTTTTTTTTCAAAATTTTTACTATAGCATTTTAGATTTATCAACTTAAGAATAAATTGTTTTTTATCAGCTTTATATATAAATTTAATGTGTTTTGACTTGTTATTAAAATTTGTGCCATTGGTTAATTTAAATATCTATTTGTTAATTCTTTTATTTATTTTTTGTTATCCACTATTAGTATTATATTTTTTCCTATAATCTTATTTTTTCTTTCTTGCAAAAGCTTTTTAAAGTTTTTAAGAACTTTTCAAGACCTTATTTCATGTTTTTTTTAATTTACTTTTTATAAGTTAAACATTTTAGCAAATGATTAATTGTTATTTTTTCATAAAATCTATATACAATATATTTTACTTGTTTATATAGATCTAGCCTTTTAATTGTTAGTTTATTTAATATTAGTAGTTTATTATTTATCAACTTAATAAGAAAATTTGTTTTCTATAAGTCTTTAAAAAATGTATTTCATATGTATTTATTTATTCTTTTCTATATAAGATCAATATAAAATTTTGTTGCTTTTTGATCTAATATCTTTATTTTTTATTATTAATATTAATATTTTTTTGAGTACCTGTAGCCAGGCTAGATTGTCAGTTTATTAATTAATTAAAAACATAAGTATATTTTTATTCAAGCAGCATAATATACATTATAGTTAAACTATTAATCCTAATCTAACTAACCCATTATAGACATAAAAGTCTTTAAGTTTGATTTTGGGAACAATATTTCTCTCTGCAGTATCTTTGGATAAAGATCCTTCTAGTCCACTACATCATTGCCAGCAGGTTGTTACTGCTATATGTTTGATCAAGTTACTGAAATACAGGAAACTACAAAAAGGATAGGTTGAAAAAAAAATAAGAGAGATATTTAAAAATGTCTAAATAGATAACAAGAAAATAAAAAAGTAAAAATTTGAAAAAAAATATTTCCAGCTTCCTCCAAAGACCTGTTTATCAAGACCTCTTCTCAATAAAAAATACCTGATTAGAATATTCTTTCTTTTTCTAACTATCTAAGAAACTTATCTATTTATGATCTTGATTTCTTTCTTATATACCTTCTAAAGTGACTTATTGCTTAGTAGAAGCATTTACTTCGAGGACACACTTGATCCCAACTTTCTTTGAGTAGTGATTTTTTATTTATATATAATAAGAAGGTAACTTATAATGAACCCCAGATTCTTATGTGACCTAGTAGAAACTGAGTCTTGTTATTTCAGTATGATATCTTTTAACAGTTATGCCTAATTAAAAGAATTTTACTGGTATATATTTTCCATTGTTCAAAAAGTTTTTTCCCAAAGATCTTTTTGCTCACAATAGTAGAAGGATATCAGAAGAGTATATGAATTCTCGTCAATTGTAATATTCTTTAACAACTTCTGGGAAAATACATTCTCAACTATAATCAAAGGGTTGGAGCTTAGCATGAATTAGAAGCCATTTGATCTTATTGTCTGACTGGGATAAAAAGAAGACCTTGATCTTGAACTTTATCTGATCAGAATTATAGGAGAGAAAAATCTCAACTTGAACAAATAGCAACTTTTTCATCACCTGAGAACTTGTTGGTTATATATTATTGGCCTCATGAAACTTGATCTATAGATTAACTCAATTGAAGGAGTAGAACAGACATGGAGCTCCAATCAACTCTTTCAATCATCAATAACATTATCAGAATACGTGAGGTGACCAGTAGTAGCTTGGTTGCATTCAGTTGTTAACATATTTCGTATCAGCCAATTAAAAGCCTGGTGACATTGTATTACTAGAAATTCAGGGTCAAACTGAGGTAGGCAAAATTCCTCAAGAAAACTATGAAAAACAGTAAACATTTTAAAAGAAAATAGAAAAGTATGAGAAGATAAATAATAAGTCTTCTCCTATTGACGAAATCTCTATTTCTATCACTTTAGTTCTGTAAGGTGACATTCCACTTGCTAGTCCTTTTACTTTCTAGAACCTTCTTATCTTAGTAGAAAAAGTGTATACTTGGATCTTTTCAGATCACTAAAGGTCCAAGTTTTTATTCAAAGGAGTTTATAAATAAGTAAGAAAATGTAAAAGAGGTATATGAAAACAAGTTTCAAATTGTTTTAATGAAAGTATAAAGACTTTATTAGTAAGAAAGTATAAAATTTCTTGCGAACATCTTTTTTATATATGGTCAGAGGATCAGCAGAAAGAGTTTTTTTCTATTTTTTTTTTTATTATATTTTGTACTGTTTATTTATATACATAGTTTTATTGTTTACTTTCTTAATTAATTGTTTTATAAAATTATCTAATATTTTGCTTTGATATTTAATTTTAATAGAAATCTTGTATAAAATAAGATTTTTTTATTCTATTATAAAAAGTTTAAGGGTATTTCTAATTAAAGTGTTTGCTTTATTATTATAGAAATCATAAAAGTATATTTTAATCTTAATAAGCTATAATTTAAACTTTTTTTCTTGATTAATTCTATAATGTATACCTATAATAACAAGTTTTTATCCTTTAAAAATCTCTTGTATATTCTTTTTGAATTATTTTTTTTTATTATTTTCTATTTTGAGATGTAGACTTGACTATCTATAAAGATTTTAACCATACTATCTATTGAAACTATTAAAAATATTATAATTATTGTTATCAATTCTACTCATATAAATGAAAACCAATTATTATCTATCCATTTCTATTTGAAATTTATTTTTTATTTCTATATTAATTATCTGGATTTATGCTTCTTCCATTTTTATATTGTTATTTTTATGATTAATAAGTGAGCTATTTGAATAGAAAATTGATTTTCGATTGGATTTTTGATTATATTGAAGTATATTTATCAAGTAATCTTAATATACTCTTTCTTTAACATTTTCTTTGATGAAAATTTTTTTAAAATTTTTTATATCTATATACTTTATCTTAATATATTCAAGAAGAGACTTAAAAAAAAATTTTCTGGCAAAACTTAATTATTATATATTACTTTCTCAATTACTTTTTTTAGAGACATTTTGGAACTTGGAATTCTTAACATATTGTTATGGGTCACGTGGGTGACGCAATTTATGCGTAATGGTCTAGAATCCAAAAACCCGAAAGTCTGGCATGAAAGATTGAGTGTTATAAGGTAAGAAACTATAGATAAGGCTCAGGTACTTATAAGGGAACTATGTGTATCTAAAAAAGTATGGAAAGTTTAGCAAAGCTTAGGGTTAGTATAGCTGATAATAAAGTAGATAGCCCATTGTTAGTTAGAAAAGTATAAATAGCTTACCAATATATGCCGAAAAGGCAGAGCTTAATGTGTTAGGAAAACAGCCCTCCTTGAGAATAGAGCTGAATGTATTAGGAAAACAGCTCTTATTGAGAATAAAGATCAGAGTTAGTGATATACCAAAGAAATAGAATGCAATAAAGAGACACTTACCTTTGGCAAGTCAATCATCACGCCTCTGTCTTCCTTAAGTGTTCTTTATAGGAGGTGTTCTCTTCTTTGTGTCGTTTGTGAATATTCTTGAGAAGTCTGGGTTATGCAAGACACTATGGATTAGCGACGGACTCGCCGGAATAGCCCACGACAATATGAATTTTTTTAGTCTCTTTCTTGTATTAAAAAATAGTATTATATATCTCTCTTTTATACCTTTCTCTATAATACAATTATTTTTTTAAATATAATTATTCAAATAATTTAAATATTTTATTAATTTTTCTTTTAACTGTTTTTATTGTTCTGATAGCTATAATATTTAATATTGATTTATTTTTTGCTCCTTCTTATATAGTTTTTCTCAAGTTAATGGTTAGACAATAAATCTAAATTAAAATTCATTATAATCTTATTTTGAATATTAAAATTTATCATTCTTCTTAACTATTCATATTTTTTGTCTTTTATTTCAATTAGAGTTTACTATAGGATATATTAACTTATACTTTGTTCAATTTATTTTTTAGAATTCTATAAGTTAATTCATGAAAACCTTGAAAAGTATTTTGTTTATATTTAGAAACTATTTTGAAATAAATCTTAATCTGTTTTTTGAATAAGTTGAAACATGCAATATATCAATTTTTAATTTTATTTGTCTTATAGTTAATTAGTTGATCTATTTATAGTATATTAATCTATTATTTCTTAATGAAATAGCTTTATTGTAATTATTAGACATAAAATAGTTTTTGATCAAGTTATTTTCTTTTTTTTATTTGAAGATATTATATTATCTTTAGTTTTTAAAGGTTTTTTTTTATATTTTTAGTCAACTTAATTACTTGAAGTGAGAAGTTATCTTTATTTAGAAATAATCTAGTAAGCTACAAGTCAGTAGATTGATTAGTTCTCAATATTTATTTAGTGCTTATTTAAATCTTATAATCATTGTAATTTCTACTAATTCAAGATTATTCAACTATTATATAATTCTATTATTTGACTTTTTTTTTGTAGTATTTAAATAATCTTTATAGTAAATTTTTTTCCCCTATACTAGCTCATTTCTGCGCTAGCATCAACACTTTATTAATTACTAAGATAGATCCTAGGAACAACCAGGATGAGTAATTACCCGTACTATCTAAGGATTTACAGATCAATGAATAGTACAAGGGGTATCTATTTACGTCTCACCCAACCAGGATAGGGGAACTATATGACCGTCTAGTGTAGGATTTTTCTTAATTCTTAATAAAGTCAGAGGAATAAGGTAGGTGTTTTAACCAACCAATTTAATGGGGTACCATCCACTTGTGTAACCTCTTCCTAGTCGAATCAATACTTCCTAGAACCTTGATCCATTGGATGACTTGTTGCTATCCCCATTTATAGGGGAAGCTAACGTGTCAAGAACTTGTCTAAGATACCTAGCATCACCGATGCTAAGAATTTCTTATACAGTATCCTTATGACTTCTGTTAGTGTGTGAATTTCATGAAATATCACTTTCTTTATCAACCCATCTTTGCCTCTTTTGAGAACTGTCTTGTTTCTTGAAACGCCGGAATGCCTTTGACTATCCAACTTAGCCACTTGAAGGGGGAACGGTGTATATCAAAGATATCATACCACTTCAGCCTTGCCTTATTGAAACTGGTCTTGTCTTGATATGGGCATGGTAAGCGGATAATCCTTAATTTTATAGTCATGTTGGGGTACCTGATCTGCATCATGGATAGATGCAATCTTCGTACCACCACTGGCTTGGTTCTTATGTGGTATTGAACTCTGGATCTTGTGATTGCGACCTGAGAGTACTACCACTGTGCTATAGATCCACAGGTCAATCTTTATAGTAAATTATGAATCTTTGAACATGTTATACTGTTAAGAATTAATCTGCACAATAAACTTTTGTTTTTAAAAAGTTTTTTGTATACTGTTACAAGTGTGTTACTTACAGTATTTTTTATAATAATATAATATATTGTATTTTGAATTCTATTTTTGATATTATATGAATATTTGTTTATTTGTCTCTTTTTTGTTTTTGTAGCTTTGATAACTATATGAATTTCCTTAAGTACTCTTTTTTTTAAGCTCAATTGCAGTTTTTTGATTATCTATTCAGATTTTTAAAAATCTTGCTATTCTAGTTTATTAAGTTTTTTGATTACCTCTTTTTAAATATCAGTTTGAATTTCTTCTAAATAATAATTAGAATTATTAATAGTATCTAGAATTAATTTTTTACTGTTAATCTGAAAGTTATAAATTATGTAAAAGATTTTTACTATTTTCAAAATCTTTTTTATATTTTTCTTAAATCTTGCTATTTATATTATATTATTTATGAAGATCATGACTATATATCTTAACTTTAGCTTTTTAATAGTATGTCTTTTAAAATTTAGGTTTCAGATAATTGATATTTTATATCTTCTATTGATATTATTTTGAATTTTGCAAAGTAAAAAATTATAAAAGATTCTTCACATTAATGGCAAAATAGTTTCTACTTAATCAATTCTATTTTCTGCTTTTATGGATTCTATAAGGTTATCTTTAAATATAACTTTGAATTTTTTTTTTTTTTAGTCCAACTAACAGGACGAATCTTTATTGAGGAATCAGTAGTACATTTTTTAGATTACATGAGCAATTCGTATAACCTTCTAAACTACCTATCCTAGCTAAGTCCGCCAATTTTACCACATAGTAATACCATTTTTGTTAGTTGTCCTGCTCTGTCCAGAACTGTAGCATTCTGAAGATCTGCTATGGACTTCTAATTGTTAATTTTCAAGGGGTTTTGTATAATGTGTTCCTTAGTGTATCTTGTTTACCGCTTGATGATTGTGGGTACCATAGACGATCTCTATCGTGTTTGGGTCCTCTGTAGGCTAGTTGAGATTTAGATGTCGCAAGTCTCTGGTCATGTTCTTAATATGCAAGCGATTCAATGGTGTTACGATGATCGGGTGGCATATAGCCTTCCATTGCCTCATTTTTAACCACTCTTGCAAGTTGGTCTTACAGGGGTTTTTCTTGGTTACTTTATAGTGGATTGCTCCTCCCATTGAATTGGTTACCTTGGTGATTGTTTCCGAATTTCTTTTCCCAGGGTCTGCCCCTGCGGTTTTCAACGTGGCACTAATGCTAACCACCAGCCTTTACAATAGCTGTTCTCTTTGATAGCCATTGGTATCATGATCAAAATTGATCTCCCATATTATTCACTTCCTAACCCATTACATTTTTGACAGGTATAAGTGACCGAAGTCTCCCTTATCTCTCATAGGGTGTATTTTTGACAAGAGGTGAATATTCTTCCCATATCCGTTAAGAGGCTTGAGCTGATCGGCATCTTTCCTGGCTTGTTTTGGATCCTTGCATATTCCAGGCGATAGTTTTGTTGAAGATTGTCTTGGTGCTAAAATCAGCCAAGGCTTGAATGACCTGAGTAGACCGTGATCGGACGGTGGAAATCTATAGGTT
Source organism: Acaulospora colombiana (assembly GCA_910592055.1). Classification (NCBI taxonomy): domain Eukaryota; kingdom Fungi; phylum Glomeromycota; class Glomeromycetes; order Diversisporales; family Acaulosporaceae; genus Acaulospora; species Acaulospora colombiana. The sequence continues at coordinate 3,250 of CAJVPT010005080.1, read as the reverse complement.
ATTTATGCATACAAGGATGCATGTAGTGATGAGCATGCATCTTGTATAACGTAACCTATATTGCGGAAACTGTTCCTAGGTGGGATTGAACCAGTAACTTGCTAATGGTGACCTGGGAGTGTACCCACTGCACTACGGATCCACAGGTCACTTTGAATTTTCTATTTTTAAAAAGATTTATTATAAACTTAATAAAACTTTTATATGTCTTAATTCTTATTATAGCCTTTACTAATATTTCTAAAATAATAGAGTTATAAGCTTTATATATATCTTAAAAAGTATTTAAAGCTCCTTTTTGTTTTTTTACATATTCTTACAAATATTATTGCGAATTTTAATTGATTTTGTAATACTTTCTTCTAGTAGTTTTATATAATTGAATTCTTTAAGAATATTACTGATCTTATAAATATTTTTTATTTTATTGATTAGAACTTTGATAAAATACTTTCTTGTAGCCTCCAGTAATACAATAGATTTTGTATTCAATAGTTCATATCCTTATAGCTTTAGCTTGACTATTGGATATATATAACTTTGTTTTCAGGATATAGATACTATTTTCTATTTTAAAAAGTTATTAAATATTTTATATAAACATTCTTTTCCTAATGGACTTAATTTTTTTAGTATCTTATAACTAATTTGAGATTTTTTTGATACTTGTTATTAGAAAGTATCTTAAGTATTTTAATTAGTTCTTCTTAAAAGATTGATTAAGATAATTTTTGTACCAGCTATCTTAAATATAATTTTTGAATTGTATTCTTTTTCTAATATTTTGTCAAATTATTAAAATTGATTTTTCTTTTTTTAAAGATCTCTAGGTAATATTATCTTATTTCTTTTTCAATCTTATATTTTTCTATTATTATATATTTATCATCTATCACTTTACCTAATTATGATTCTATATAGTCTTATATTATCATTTTTTTTTATTTATCAAGAAACTTAACATCTTTCTTTAATTATTCTTCATATTATCACACCTTTGTTTTAGAATAACTTTAATAGTCTCTTTTATTTAAGTTTTTTGTTAATAAACTTTAGATTATCTATTTTATTTTAGATATCTTTTTTTAATAATATTTAGAATATATTGAAAATGTTATATTGTATGTAATAGTTTTTAATTTAATTGTTTGAATTGTAGATAGTGTTATATTTCTCTATCACTTTGCAGAAGTTTTATAGCTTTTCTATTTTTCTTGATATTTTTATCTTTATGAAAAGTTTTTTTAATTGCAAAGCTATAGAGACATTATTTCCTATAACTTTTTATACTTCTTAGTTATCAAATTGAAGTATTCGATAACTTGTTAGATCTTATTATATTCTTATATAGTCAATTCTTTTACTATTTATTATATCATATCATATTTAAATTTTATTTTGGGCTTTTTATATTGCTTGGATATCTAAAAAACCCTAATTATTCAAAAGTTAAACAATTGAATTTCAGGAAATTGAGAAGATTAAAATTTAGTCTTAATGATAATATTCTGTCTTTAAATAAATTATAGGTAGTATTGTAATACTTATTATTATTATATAAAAGTTTTGTTTATGATTCTTTTTAATAAGACTGGTTAGCTTCTCTTGTACTTTTTAATATAGATATTTTTTTTTTTGTATACCCGTAGTCAGGCTAGATTGTGAATTTATTAATCAATTGAAAACATAAATACATTTTCATTTAAGCAGCATGATACATACTATAGCTAAACTATTTTTCTAATCTAACAAACTTATCGTAAGCATAAAAGCCTCTAAGTTCAGCCTTGGGGACAATATTTCACTCTACAGTGTCTTTGAGTAAAGACCCTCCTAGTCCACTGCATCATTGCCAGCAGGTTGTCACTGCTATATATCTGACCAAGCTGCTGGATTACAGGAAACTATAAAAAGATAAATTGAAAAAAGGAAAAGGAGATATCTAAAAATGTCTAAGTAGACCACAAGATAATGAAAGAGTAAAAAATAAAAAAAATATTTCCAGCTTCCTCCAAAGACCTGCTTCTTAAGATCTCTTCTCAATAAGAAATGCTCAATTGAAATATCCTTTCTTTTCCTGACCATCTGAGGAACTTATCCATTCTTGATCTTGATTTCTTTCTTGTGTACTGTCTGAGAAGACTTATCACCTAGTAGGAGCCTTTACTTCCAGGACACACTTAGTCTTAATCTTCTTTGGGCAATGATTTTTTATTCATCTATAGTAGGAGGGTGACTTATGATGGACTCTAAGTTCTTATGTGATCTAGTAGGGACTGGATTATATTGTTTCAGTATAATTCCATCTAGCAGCCATGTCTAGTTAAAGGAATTTTACTAGTGTATATCTTCCATTATCCAAAATAGTCTTTCCCCAAAGATCTTTTTACTTCACAATAGTGAGAAAGTACTAGAAGAGTAGTGGGGATCCTTATCAATTACAAATTCTTCAACAACTTCTAGATAAATGTATTCTCAACTATAACCAAAGAGTTGGAGCTTAGCATGAACTAGAGATCATTTGGTCTTATTGCTTGATCGGGATAAAAAGAAGACCTTGGTCTTGAATTTTGCTTGACTAGGATGATAGGAAAAAAAGACTTTAGCTTGAATGAATAGCAGCTTTTTCATTACTTGGAGACTTGTTGCTCGTATATTATTGGCCTCATAAAACTTGATCTATAGATTAACCCAATTGGAGAAGTAGGTGAACAGAGGCACCAATCTACTCTTTCTATTACCAATGATGTTATCGAATACGTAAGGTGACCAATAGGAGCTTATTTACATTCAGTTACTAATGTATTTCATTTCAACTAATCAGATACCAGGTAATATTGTACTACCAAAAATTTAGGGTCAAACTGAGATAGGCAAAATCCCTCAAGAAAACTATGAAAAACAGTAGATACTTTAAGAGGATATAAGACAGTATGTGAGAAGGTGGTGTCGTGGGCTAAACCGGTGAGTCCATCACTAAACTATAGTGCCTTGTGTAATCCAGTCATCTCACGAATACTCACAAAGAAGAGAACGCCTCCTATAAAGAACACTTAGGGAAGGCAAAGGCATGGTGATTGACTTGACCGAAGGTAAATATCTTTTTATTGTGTTCTATTTCTTTGGTATTTCACTAATTCTTATCTCTGTTCTCAAAAAGGGCTATTTTCCTCACACATTCAGCTCTGCCTTTTCAGCATACATTGGTAAGCTATTTATACTTTTCTAACTAACAATGGGCTATCTACTT